>JAVTVY010029658.1:0-13289 GCA_036873755.1 Hanleya hanleyi | reverse complement strand
GAAGCCTCGCGTAGGGTCTTGGTAGCGGCCCAGACGTGGGAAGAAGGGTCCACGGTATACGTAGATGGCATTGTCTATGTGGATGACGTGTCCATCGAGCCCGCCGCTCAACACCCGTTTAAATTTGGTCCAGCCGTCACGGTGTAGCGTCACCGTATTCGATACGGTCTCAGCGGGCGACCAGCAAACATCTCCACGGTCTTCCACGAGGGTGACTTTATCTTCATAGACGTGTAACCCCACCCGGGGTGTAAGGGGAAGGATGGCTCGTAGGATGGGTGACATGCTTGACCCAGTGACGATCGGTGAATGACACACACTCTGTCTGACCCTCGTATTTATAGTCCCACTGTCAATACCACAGCGCCAGGGTCAATAGGGCACAGACTATTGTGAGGCCAACCAGCCGGCGCTGGTTCCGGCGTGAGCGCTCGTGGTCCATAGCCCGAGCATCAAGGATGGCTGTCATAGTCCAGTAGTGGTGAGTGATGGCACACCTCTCCATCGAGTGCACTCTGTCGAGGACCGCTTCTGTGAACTCGTTCAGGATCTGGCGTCGCCCCTCGTTGTCGTCGCCATCTGCAAACATGGACCGAACCACTGCTCGGTAACCCGTGAGTGAATTCACCACGGTGGCATGCTGTAAAATGCGAGTCGCATAGGGCTAGATCTCCGTCATGGCTCTGCAACCGTAGAAATGAAGGTGTTGGATCCAGAGAGACGTGTTTTATAGACCAGGTCACACACGCGCGCCTAGACGTCGGGTGTAGTCCGTGATACGTACTATTCTGATGGGTTAGTGCAAAAAAGAGAGCAACAACAACAACACAGATTACAGATCAATCCCTTTATTATGCGTGAACATCATAGAAATGCATGTACTGACCTGTCTGTGGGGTTTTCCACAATGGCGGTCACCTTCCGCCATTAGCCGCCATTAGCCGCCATTTTCCCACAATGGCGGCCACCTTCCGCCATTAGCCGCCATTATCCGCCATTTTCCAACAATGGCGGTCAGACAAGTCTGGACATGTCCAAAGGTCACGCTCCATTCACCCAAACCGGAAGTGACGTCATTTTTACATCCGGGCACTTCGCGTCTGCGCCTGCATTGAGGTATGTATGAGGGTCTTCATGCGCACGCGCGCAATGCGGCTCAGTCGTACACCAGTACACCAGTCTTGATCCTCGACTTGGGGTAGAGTGTGCTAAAAATAGATTACCAGCTAGCGTGCTATAACAGGGAAGCGGCCTTGCCGTTTCATCAGACACTCTGTGAACCACCAAGATGTTCACTTGCACAACTTGACAGAAGCAGTTTACTCGTCTAGATAATTTACGACGCCACGAGGCCTCCACTCACAACGATGCACGGTATACTTGTATAACCTGCGCACGGTCATTTAATCGGGAAGATCAGTTAATGCGCCACGAACGTTCAATTCATGGGCCACCCAAGCGTCCATGCGAAGATTGTGGTCAACTCTTCAAACGACGCAGTCAGTTGCTGCGACACCAACGGTTGATTCATGCCCCGGTACAGAGTCATACGCCTGACAACATCGAACATTTTCTGGGCGATTCCACCAAGATGTTCACTTGCACAACTTGTCAGAGGCAGTTTACTCGTCTAGATAATTTACGACTCCACGAGGCCTCCACTCACAACGATGCACGGTATACTTGTATAACCTGCGCAGGGTCATTTAATCGGGAGGATCAGTTACTGCGCCACGAACGTTCAATTCATGGGCGACGCAAGCGTCCATGCGAGGATTGTGGTCAACTCTTCAAACGACGCAGTCAGTTAAGACGGCATCAGCGTTTGATTCATGGTCCGTCTCTACGGTTTGAGCGACAACTTCCTACTGAAGAGGAGCCGCGGAAGATCAGACCCAGTGAAGATAAGCCCGGGGAGACGAACGCCAATGGTGATGCGATGAAGGAGAGCCCGCCTATACCCACAGTTCAGAAGAGCCTGGATATCCAGCCGGACCCCAGCGTTACGGTTTCGAGTCATACGCCTGACAACATCGAACATTTTCTGGGCGATCTCTTACAGGACAACCATCCAGTGAGTGACATCGATCGGCGCCATTGGTCCATGACACGGCACTGTTTCCACCCTCATGGCCCTATTCAAGATATTTACAATTTTCCACTGACCAACCGCACCCGTCTACGCAGCTACGTGGAAGCCATCTTCAAAGATCAAACTACGGCCTTCAAATTGAATGTCGCTTTCGGGTGCATCTTACGTCACAAAAAGACGGGCCAGTTACGGTATTATTATCCCGGCAATAATATCTATGCGTCTGACCAGCCGTTCACCATCATTAACCGGAGGTCACTAGAGACGATGCTGGAGATACTGGACACCGTGGATGCCTTGAGATGGGCACATCGTCAACGCCCCAACATACAATGGGTGATAGAGTGGGTAACCAATATCACGTTTTTCCTGACCAAGCTGACCGACCACCGCCATCGGTTGAATGCGTCACCTGCGCACTGATGAATACCATAACATGCCGCACATACTCTCTATGTCTACATGCTGATCGTTGACTTGAGCTCAGTAAACACTTGTACCTAATCTGACGGTGCGTTAAATAATAAAACATGGTGTTTGATATTTCAATTTGTTTTGCTGTGAACATACTAAACATATCCAGGGCGGCTCCCCCAGCCTGGGTATGATGTAACATTGGGGATAATAAAATATATAAACATTGCTGAACTTGTTGTTATTCACGACAACCGCTATCCGATTGTATAATACAGAATAAATAATGCATAAATGCCCAATGTGGAGATTCAGTCAATCTGAAATCAGTGGTGTAGGATGGGGCCAAAATGTAACCCATCAAGGTTAGAATGCAAGAGCACTATAGTAAAATAGAGAGCCAATGAAATCAGCCCACAGACCAAGTACGTGTTTTGGTCTAGGTTTGGAGCGGCCATTTCATTGAGGTGCGTGTAAAGGAAGACGGTGAGTGAAGACTCGTCCAACACGTTTAGATTAAGTTGATTACTATAAGTTCTATGTTTTCTCCGAACCTTGCCGAAAGGGAAACCTTTTGACCTGGATGTGACCTTTTCACCCGCGCGCGCGCGCGCACTGCCGGTGATGACGCGCGCGCGCGCGCTGCGGCCGGAGAACCCCCGCGCGCGCGCGCACGCTGGGGGGCCGGGGCGGGAAACACCCCGGAGGTTGAACATACGGACGTCTAAGTAAACATTGGAACTCTTCCATGTTTGGAGGTGAAACCCGGAAGTGACGTCACAATCCCACGTGACCTGCGCAGCAGAATGGATACGACACCCTAGTGTAACTCCCTCACCTAGGCTTCACATGGATACCTCAGTCGATCCCATCGACCCACTAGTGGCCCACCTAAACCCCAACACGTCTATTTCCATACCCTTTGGCCACCGCGCATGCGCAGAGTGACGATATGTCAACTCCACACCCAGCCCATCAGATGTCCCCTCACATAGGCTTCACATTGATACCTCACTCGACCCCATTGGACCACTAGTGGCTCCCCTAGCTCCAAAACGTCTAGCGGGACCCATACAGGGTCCAGTTTTCGACACTTGGTGACCACATTCCGACGAAATGGCCAGTTTTCGACACCGGATGTGCCGCCATCTTGAACATACGTGCCGCCATCTTGGATATGTCCCATAATGCACCGGGTCAAAATACTCGCTTCTGATTGGACGAGAGCTCTGCGACGGATTTGAAATACTCGCTTCTGATTGGACGAGAGCTCCGTATTGCGTCTGCGCATGCGCAGAATGATATTCCTACCGCACACCCAACCCATAAGATGCCTCTTCACCTAGGCTTCACATGGATACCTCATACAACTGCATCGGCCCATTAGGGGCTCCCCTAGATCCCAAAACGTCTATTTTCATACCCTTGGGCCACCGCGCATGCGCAGAATGCCGATAGTTCAACCCCACACCCAGCCCATCTGATGTCCCTTCACGAATGCTTCACATGGATACCTCATACGACCCCATCGGCCCATTAGGGGCTCCCCTAGCTCCAAAACGTCTATTTCCATACCCTTGGGCCACCGCGCATGCGCAGAATGACCCTAATTCAACCCCACACCCAGCCCATCAGAGGCCCCTTCACGAATGCTTCACATTGATACCTCATACAACTCCATCGGCCCATTAGGGACTCCCCTACATCGCAACACGTTTATTTCTATACCCTTGGGCCACCGCGCATGCGCAGAATGCCGATATTTCAACCCCACACCCAGCCCATCAGATGCCCCTTCACGAATGCTTCACTTTGATACCTCACTCGACCCCACCGGACCATTTTATCTAGGGACTACTTTTTCTCCGCGGAAGCTTTTTCCCGCGACCGAATCACCGCCAAACCCGCTGCCAGACCGCATCACCGCGGATGAATACATCCCCTCCAACAATTGGAACTCTCCTGTGCTGGAGGTAGCTTTTGGTGATTCTGGCGGAACTATACTGCACTTGACCTCTCCTCCTCAAATTCTCCCCAAATGACCTCTACATCCGGGTGAAAGGAGGCTTTAAACATTGTTTATATACTACTGAGGAGCAAGGGGAGGAGGAGGGATAATTTGCAGGAGCGAAGCCGGTTGACAGAAGTGTAGGATTTAAAGCGTAACTTCAATCACCCCAACTGTTCTGGTATTATATATGACATACTTTCTAAAATGTCGTCATTACGTCACCAGAGCGTGGTAGTGCTTTTTGAATGGATTCCGGGGAACTGCGGCCTAAGGGGAAGTGATCTACCAGATTCCCTTGCCAAATCTGCTCTGTCGCTCCCCACAGTCACAATCCAAGTTGTCGAATGTGACAAGAGGATTGGAACACGCGTTTTTACCATAGTTTAATCCCTCTGCTCAATATCTCTCACTTATATTTGGTAACCACCCCAGTGGGCATTGTGATACACGCGGTGTCCCGGAAGATATCGGGAATTTTTTATTTACCTGCCCTCATACGTTGATTTAACTTACATCGACCGGTATGGAAACCCTCAAGCTAACGTATGCTTTAAATCCTTGTCGAAACCGTGTGTGAGTTTTTAAAGCTGTGGCCGAATTTATTGTTACGTCCAATACATTTTAGACTAAATATTTTAGTCTAATCTAAACCCGTCCATGCACTTAATAGTTTTACACATATGTTAACTATACTATCGTTTTAGAAGTCCGATTGGCCCGGAACCGACTTCATTGCCAAGTCTGCCCTGTCGTTCCCCACAGTGACAATACAAGTTGGACTAAGTCAATGTGAGGATATATCCTACTCAACGCCTGAACATTATCGAATGTGGCAAGAGGATTGGGACACGCCTACGTTTTTACCATAGATCAGTCAATCTGCTAAATCACTTTCACTTACACCGACTTAGTAACCACCCCAGTGGGCATTGTGATACACGCGGTGTCCCGGAAGACTCGTCCAACATTTGTTATTTACCTGCCCTCATACGTGGATTTATCTGACTTACATCGACCGGTATGGAAACCCTCAAGCTAACTTACGCTTTAAATCCTTGTCGAAACCGTGTGTGAGTTTTTAAAGCTGTGGCCGAATTTATTGTTACGTCCAATACATTTCAGTCTAAACAATTTAGTCTAATCTAAACCCATCCATATGTTTAATAGTTTTACACTTATGTTAACTATACCATCGTTTTAGAAGTCCGATTAACCCCGAACTTTTATTTATCTTTTTCTTCATTCTGGCTGTTGGGTGATTAGTTTATCGGTTATGCTTGCTTTTCCCACTGCATGGTTTTTCAATTTAAGCTATACCTTATCTTTATAACTGTTGCACGGTTGTTTAAATTTCGCATTGTTGTATTTATGTATAAATTTTTAAACATGAGTTATTAACTATAGTGTTGCACGCCTTAGCTTTCCGCCCTCCGTTCTGTCACCCTAGCTTACATACTCCGCCATAGTATTCTGACTTTTATACACGCTTGTGCTATGTTCAGTATGATGTATTTTGGAGAAATAATATTGACTGTAATATTAATATATAACTTTTTCTTATAGTCATTTCTTTATTTTATTCATCTCTTTTCGATTGGGTACAACCATGTCTGGTCATTTCGATCAAGATCAAGGTGTCCCACAACGTAATATTTTGTCTACTCTGTTTAGTATCAATATCAACAGCTTAGCTGCGGTTTGGAATAAATCAATTGATGGTTCGCTGTTTGTAGATGATTTTAACATATCGTGTAGTGGAAAAATTATGCATAATATTGAGAGAACATTACAACTTTCTTTAAACTGAATTCAGAAATGGTGTCTAGAAAATGGTTCTTCAGAGCAAAGACAAATTGTATACACTTTTGTCGAAAGTATTTCCAGCACAAAGATCCAGTACTTACATTAGATGGAACTGAAATCAAGGTAGTAGTCAAATTCTTAGGAATATAATTTGATCACCGATTAACGTTCTTATCGCATATACATTGCCTGAAAGCTAGATGCACAAAAGCTCTTGATTTGTTGAAGGTAGTTGCCAGCTATAAGTGGGGAGGAGATGAGTAGACGCTTCTCCATTTATATCAATCACTTTTTTCATTCTAAGCTCGATTATGGCTCTATTATTTACACCAGTGCAAGCAAATCGAACTTGGCAAAGCTAGATCCTTTAGGACTAATACTTTACCTCGGAGCGTTCACAACATGACCTGAAGTATCTTGTATGTCGAAGCTCCTTTAGAACTTCAGAGAATCAAACTGTCACAGCAATATATCACAAAATTGCGATCTAATCGCTCAAATCCTGAATATAACTTGGATTGGTAATTAAAGAAACCCACCATTATTCAACCTCATGGAATTCGTATGAAACCACACATTGTAGCAGCTGGTATTAAGCGTAGTCAAATTTTGCCTAACAAGATCCTATCAGTTTCACGATGGCAGTTAGTCAGAGCAGAAGTAGACATAATTTACAATGACGAGATATAAAAAGGCAGACAGGAGCCATCTCGTGTATACACAATAATTTGGTCTATTGAGAGAAAAATACAGATCGCATCAAGCTATTTATACAGATGGTACTAAACTACAACCTTTCGACATTCAGGTAAAAGTTCGATTTTCCCTGCCGAAGCTAAAGCTCTACTGTAGGCTTTAGAAGGTATTGGGTCTACTAGACGAGGAAAATATGTCATATTCTCAGATTCACTGTCATGCCTCAAAGCGATTGAGAGTGGAACTTCAACTCACCCCACCATCTTGAACATTCTACAATTATATGAGCGTAGGTTTTCTCAACCGATTGATGTTGTGTTTTGTTAGTTGCCTAGCCACGTTGACATACAAGGAAATACTGAAAATGAGAAAATGGCTAAGGCATCCCTAGATAGGGAGGTTGATCCTGTTGGAATCCCATATAGCGATTTCAATCCCTCTATCTGTGCTTATGTGAAAAAGCTGTCTCAATCTTTATGGGATGCTGTGAATAATAACAAACTTCATGAGTTTCAAAAAACCGTAGGATATACTCATCTGAGCAGCCAGAAACGTTTCCATCAAGGCATGATGAGGCGATGTAGAATCGACCATACCCGATTATCTCACGAACATTTATTAAAAGAGGAACCAGCCCCACGGTGTATTCCATACCTCGAAGATATGACAGTGAAACATATTCTGATCGACTGTATAAATTTTACGATTTACGAGATTCTTTTTATCAAGCAGCTACTTTAGAAGATTTTTTAGTCGGGTAAAAGAAGACTGTATTTTAGGTTATTTGAGAAAAATAGGTTTGTTATATACGTTTTATGTTTTTGATGTGTTGTGTTCTGGATTGCTAGGTTGTTGACTTGTTTTTTTTTTGTTTTTTTTTTAATACTTAAAATATTGTTTGATCGTCGCTATATAGCTGAAATATTTCTGAAAGCGACGTTAAACCCTAATTCTCTCTCTCTCTCGCTATCTTAATTGTGTGTGTGTATGTATGTGAATCTAATTCCATTAGGTTTGAATACTCCATGTGCAATTTTCACAGTGCAATTATTTCTAATATATTCACCATGTCAATATATATATATAGGTTTTCCAATGTCATGTCTAATGTCTAACCTGTATATGATTTTGGGATAGAACAAGCCTGTAACGGTAGCTTTGCAAGCGTTCTACCGTGATCGCAAATCGACGGAATAAATAAGTTCGACCCCAGGTTTTTGATACAGAAGCCTTGTTTACTTCGTTTAGCTCCGTAAAACTGTAACATGAAAATAAAGATACAGTTAAAATAATGAAACTCTGTAAGTTATACAATCTCAAGTTTGATAAGCAATAGTAACACGTGGAACAGTTCATCGAACAATATTTCAGTCTGTAACTAGGTCAAATTACCAAGTTCAAAAATATCAGCTTAGCTGGCCTTAAATCAACATTATGAGTACGTTACTATGATAACTATGTTACTGAACATTTTAACTATTTAAAGTATAACATAAAATGTACTAACCACTTTGGGTCCTCTTAAATCGAACGAAAATGTTAGCGTTCACAAATCAGTACTTCGTTCTGAACAATTCACCAATCTACGCGCCACAAACGGTACAATATACGAATTTCCCTCCAAAACATTAAGGGGGAAAAACTCTTGGATACCGAACACGATTACAATCAAATAATGTCAGTGAGTGACATAACATACCTCCCCAAATTAGGATTGCTAATTTCACCACAAGAAGGTATCTAATCAACTAAATCTGATTTCGACAACAGCAGAACTAGTTTCTGCACCGGGCGTTCCAAAGACACCACAGGGCGTGTACGTTTGCCCTTTGCATCCAGGGAAGAATCGCCAATCACAAGCTTAACTGTCCGCACTTGACCATCCTCATCGACATTTACGTTGCTGACACAGGCGAGCTGCCAGCGGTTGCGTGGCAGGCACGGGTCCTTGACGAGGACGATGTCACCGACAGCCAGGCTACGATGTTCCTTGTTCCATTTGGTACGGACTTGAAGGTTCTGTAAGTATTCCTTCCTCCAGCGGATCCAGAATTCATTTGACATGTATTGAACTCTGCGCCAACGCTGTCGACAGTAGAGATCGCTTCTCTGAAACACCCCAGGGGGTGGCAGGATCACCTTTGATTTCATTGTAAGTAGGTGGTTCGGAGTCAACGGTTCAAGAGCCGTTGGATCGTTGATGTTGTCAACAGACAATGGACGGCAATTGACAATCGCAGTCGCTTCACTCATGAACGTCCTTAGCAACTCGTCATCCAGTTGGGATCCTACTTGATCCATCAGAGAGCAGAGGACATTGCGGATGGTTCGGATCTGGCGTTCCCATGCACCGCCCATATGGCTGGCAGATGGCACGTTCATTTTGAATTCAAAGTAGTCACACTGTTCATTCAGCAGGAACTGTTTTATGTTCTCTTGGTCCATTTCGGCTAGGGCTTCCTTGAGTTCGCGTTTGGCCCCGATGAAGTTGGATCCACAGTCCGATCTCAGTTGACGTATAGGACCTCGCAGTGATAGAAAACGGCGTAATGCGTTGATGAATGAATCGGTGCTCAACGAGTTCGCCGTTTCAATATGGATCGCACGGGATACCAAGCAAGTGAATATCACCCCATATCTTTTCAGTTCTTTACGACCTTCCTTAATGTACCACGGCCCGAATAGGTCAACACCACAGTAAGTGAAAGGAGGGGCGGGCTCGATTCTATCCGTTGGTAGATCGGCCATCTTCTGCTCCTGTACAGACCCGCGCATTTTACGACACCGTATACATCTGTGGATTAGGCTCGATACAGCTGCACTGCATCCCAATATCCAGAAACCATTGGCCCGGATTTCGTTCGTGGTCATGCCACGTCCTTGGTGTTCAATCCTCTCGTGAGAATGTCGAATGAGCAGCTGAGTGATGTGATGCTTCCTGGGAAGGATAACCGGATGCTTAGTCCCGAGTGAAAAGGCAGCCCTACGTATGCGACCACCAACCCGTATGATACCATCCTTGTCCACGAATGGGTCCAAACGATAAAGAGTGCTGGTTGTTTTCATGCATCGGTTTCTTTTCCTTGCGGCATTCCGTTCCAAACTCTCCCCAGATACTTTGAGGGGAGCGAGGACTTTCAGCTCCTCACCAAAGGCTTCAGCTTGAACTGCCTTGATGATCTCAATCTCGGCCTTGTGGAGATCATCGACCAGGATCGGGTCAGACGTCATATTCTTTATGGTGGGCTGGTTTTTCGACTGTGCTTTCTTTATTTCTACACGGTTTTTCAGCACGCATTTGAGTTTCAGACAGTTCGCAACAGCCCGTTTGGCACGATACCAGTCAGAGAAATACTCCAGACGCTCGAGTTGGAAGTGACTTGGAAGTGCCACTTGCGTTGTGAAGGCTTCCATTCGCTTAACTTCGGGATCGTTTGGAATAGTCAGCTCAACGTCTGCCGACTCCAGTACCGGAAGTTCAGTCATCCAAAGAAAGTCTGGTCCAGTTAACCATTTTGACTTTACAAGCTCATCGGCGCCGAGTCCACGTGATCCATCATCGGCTGGATTTTCTGTCGTGTGAACGTACCTCCATTGGGCAGGAATTGTATGATCCCGAATTTGCTGAACACGATTCGCAACGAAGACGTGAAATCTGCGTGAATCATTCCTTATATAACCTAGGACGACTTGGCTATCCGTCCAGAATACTTCCTCTATCTGTTCGAACTCGAGTTCTCTCTGCAGAAAGGAACTGACTCTCACCGACACCAATGCTGCTGTGAGTTCAAGACGAGGAATAGTCATGGGTTTCAGCGGTGCCACTCTGGCCTTTCCCATTACAAACGAACAGTGAACCTGATCTTGGTCGTTTATCAGGCGTAGGTACGAGCACTGTCCATACCCTAATGTACTAGCGTCGGAGAAGTGATGTAATTCTACACGCGTCGTTGGGCCAAAGCCACTAGGTTTGAAGCATCGTTGGATCGTAAGTTCTTCAAGTCGGAACAAGTTACCTCTCCAGTGTTCCCAACGCGATCTGAGATTTTCAGGCAATGGATCATCCCAATCTGCTTTCTCACGACACATCACTTGAAGAATTTGTTTGCCAGCAAGAATAACTGGAGCTACGAATCCGAGGGGATCGAAGATGGTGCTGATGGTTGACAGTATTCCACGCCTTGTTAGTGGCTGGTCCTTCAGGGTTATCCTAAAGCGGAAAGCATCTGATTCAACGCACCACTCGACACCTAAGGCCCTTTCCAGTGGAAGTTGATCACATGAGATGTCAATATCCTTGATTCCTTTAGCCTGGTCTTCGATGGGAATGGTAGATATCACTTTCTTCGAATTCGACAGAAACTTGTGCAGTCGAAGTCCAGCTTCTGAGCATATGGCCTTGCTGTTCGCAATCAAGTCGATTGCCTGTTCCTCCGTTGGAAGAGACTTCAGTCCGTCGTCAACATAGAAATCTCTACGAATGAAGTTTGCGGCTTCGGATCCATACTTCATTTCATTGTCATTCGCAGCTTGTTTCAGTCCGAAATTGGAGCACCCGGGTGACGATGCAGCTCCGAACAAGTGGACATTCATACGGTACTCACTGGGGAGATTGTCATAGTCTCCATTTTCCCACCAAAGGAAGCGAAGATAATCACGATGCTCTTCATTCACTCTAAATTGAAAGAACATCTGCTCGATGTCGCAGATCACTGCAATAGGCTCCTGGCGAAATCTGCACAGAACTCCAACCAATGTGTTCGTTAGATCTGGGCCTTGGAGGAGATTGTCATTGAGAGATTGTCCTTTATACTTTGCACTGCAGTCGAACACGACACGAATTTTCTCTGGCTTTTTAGGGTGATAAACACCGTGGTGGGGTATGTACCACACATCTGTTTTCTTTTCGAGCTCCGATGAGGGAACCTTGGTTGCATAGCCACTTTGAATTATGTTTTCAACAAAGTTGACATAATCTCGTCGATACTTCTCGTCCGCTCTCAATCGTTTTTCTAGCTGACTGAGTCGATGCACGGCCATAATTCGGTTGTTATGTAGTTTGGGAGCAGACTCTCGGAAGGGCAACGGCATTTCATAGTTGCTGTCGTTGCTCAAATGAATTCCTTGCGTCATCTTAGACAGAAAGTTCCTGTCATCATGGGACATTGCCATGCCATCCGATTTCCGCTCGCTGAAATCTAGTTCCATCATTTGCGCCACTTCCGAAGGCGTGATACTTTCCTTGATGACAGTCCTGAAGGAAACTTGTATCTGATCTGGACTTAGCGTCTTTGAAGAGATGTTGTCATTTTGAGTCCGGTTCTCCAGAACAGACAGTGCTGAAGGAACTTCTCTGGTCAGAATTCTATGACTCATTCCAATAGGATCCATATCCTTGGTTTCAATGTCCTCGGGATCTATAATTCCCACAATACCCCAGCCAAGGTCTGTCCTTTGACCATATGGCTCATTGTCCACAGGGGGTATGACGTCCCGTGGCGCTAATGCTCGAGAGCAATTGTATCCGACGAGGAGACCCACTTCACATTCCTTCAATGGCATCAATTTATCCGCAATGATCTCCAAATGAGGCCATTTTCTGACCATTTCTGGTGTGGGAATATGGGAGCGATTAGCTGGCATTATCTCCCTTGAGTAGGCAGACGGGAGTGGAAATTTCAACGAACCGTTAAATCCACGAACCAGCAATCCACTTATCTTCTTACTGTTTACCAGTTGATCCTTAGCAAGCATAGTGGATAGCGACAACTTCACGTTGGGACCGTCTAATCCCAAAGATTTGCAAGTGTCATCCAACACGAATGTGGTATCTGATTGAGTGTCTAATAATGCGTAGACAAGCTTCTCCTGTTCTGGTCTGTCGCGGTGAGAAACCCACACTGGTACAATCATTGAGCTCTTGCTACCATTGCCGCTACCACTCACATGACTGACACTGATATTCGAGCTCGTAGTTGTAACGACTGTATCTGGATCACGTTTACTGCCAGATTTATCGGTCCATCTAGTGTCGCCATGCAGTGATGTTGGGTGTCGTTTTGAGCATGTCTTACAAATTTTCCTGTACTTGCAAAACTTGGATCTGTGACCTTGCTCCATACATCCAAAACAGAGACCCTTCTCTCGTGCAAAGTCTTTCTTGTCTTGTAAAGACTTCATGAGAAATGTTCTGCAATCATCAACTTTGTGTCCACGTTTATTGCAGTGGAGGCAGGGCTTTGCCTTATCGTCTTGAGTGTCATTGTTTGTGGA
>JAVTVY010029657.1:0-13180 GCA_036873755.1 Hanleya hanleyi | reverse complement strand
AGCGGAAGCCTCGATCACATGGCAATTAGACCTGTTCACTGTATAAAAACATCTCCGTAGGTAGGCTTGATGATCGAAAGATAGGAGAACATTACAATTTGGCAGACGTATGGAAGGGTCAAATACTAGACGAGATGCAGCGGACAGGAACCAATCAGTATATGACGTAATCCTTTGAATGGCGATGAACATCTCTTGAAAACGCTCCACATCCTTGGCCGTAAGTGGGGTGGTAGTTTTCACGATTTGGTCTAAGTCCAAATCCAACATAAGAGGCTTGACTGGAAGTACGCTGTCGTGCATCCTATAGAAAAACTTGGGTTTCTTCAACTTGTCCTGTTCTTGAAGTTGATTGTTGAGGTTAACCATTGTGGGGGCCCATTCCGGAGATGGCGCACATGAAGAGGGCGCTTTTGCTACTACTGGTATGGCCGGAACCACGATAGACGCCATAGACACCGGCTCACGTCTAGTCCTAGACGTTGAAGAGGAAATAGTAGGCTCCGGCATCTCAGGGGCAAGGGCCATCAGGGCCGCCATCTTGTCCGTAAACGATAAATCTCCCGCATTCGGAGTTGATTTCTGTATATGAGATGAGGATGACGACGAAGATCGACGATCAGGAGATGTATAGTGAAGATCTCGCAGAGTAGAAGTGTTGGTAGCCAACAATCTATCAAGTGGGTGGCATGGTCGATCAACGTTGTTCGCAATTGAAGACCTATGCGAGAAAGCCTGATGACGTGATGATGGAGATCGGCGTCGTGAAGAAATGGAATGACGACGTGATGATGAAGATGAACGTCGTGAAACCCGGTGTCGACGAGAAGAAATGGATCGACGGCGTAAAGGTGACGGAGAACGTCGTGAAATTCTATGTCGACGTGAAGGTGATCGAGTCTGACGATGTGGAGAACGAGATCGGCGAGTCAAACCTGGATCACGGTGTACTGGTGTGTGAAGACGGCGTGGCTGAGTAGGCATAGTACGCTGTGGCTCACGAGACCGGTGTAGACCTTAACAGGGTGGTGAACGGGACCGACGTTGATTCCTATAATCACGTAAAGGTGAACGTCATGTGCGATAATCTCGACGACGTTGACGTGAAGGGGACCGAGATCGGCGTCGGGAAGAACGAGATCGGCGACGGGAATTATGGGAACGTCGAGATGTATTACGGTTCGAACGACGTTTAGAAATTGTACGAGTCCCGGTAGATATTAGTTCAGTTGTCGCTATATTGGAAGGGGTCGCGGTGTGACGTGAAACGTATAGTTGAAGGATTAAATCAATCGATTAGGTGGATTGATTCAGCTCAGAGTAGTACTTCTCGTTGTGTATTATAGTTGTATATGACGGATTGACAAGTTGAAGAATCTGATGAGTTGCTATTGGATTTATCCAAACTATGATATGTACATGAAGACAATATAGTATACGTCTAGCACGTATGAACAACTGAATGTAACTAAATTGATATCGACAGTTAAAGCGTCTTAGTTTTCAACAGCACATGCAGTCTGGAACGTTACGCATAATAGAATCAGATTACGTTATCATAGCGTCATAAAGATATACCACAGACATGACGTCATTACGTTATAAGGTAGAACGTTATATTGACGACGTTACGGTATAATAGTATCCATTATTCTAGATGACGTTATTATAAAGTTCATGTTTGTCGATACTCGTCGACATTCTGGTGGCGCGAAAGATATACGTATTGTATGCGTATTAAAGTCATTAACATGTTGACGTGTGAAGAAAATATGCGTAAAACAATAATATGCATTATTTGGCGCTAGCACAAATATCAGTTCATATATTTGTATGTCCAATACGTTCAATTACAGTTTAAGAACTTATAGCGTTAATAATACGAATTTTACGTATACTGTAGTATCAGTTTAATTAACTGATTAGTATCAAATGTCATTTTGTCCACCCTTTAATGCGTTCCTTAGCCTTGATGGCTGCAACTCGTTTTGTTAGAGTATCTACTGACGACACTAGTTTACTGTTATGTGTAACTTCTAAAGGAAACAGTTTCACTATCGGACGATTCGTTTGTCCTACACTTGTTCGAATTTTGGCTGAGCGAACAAGCCCATCATTACCCGTGTTCAGTTCCTCAACAACAGTTAATTTCCACATTACACGAGGAGAATGATTTTCATGAATCTGGACAACATCACCGACTTGAATCACTTGATTGTTATTGCCAGATGTACGGTGGAATTCCCTAAGGGAAGTTAGATATTCAAGTTTCCATCTGGACCAAAACCTTTGAATAAGTAATGCTTGTAGTTTGACTCGTTTGTTGATTGTAGTATGATCACCAAAGTCTGGTTCACGGAGTTCATCATTCTCAACTGGAGGATAAGGTAATGAAGTTATTCTTCTTCCGTATAGAATATGTGAAGGAGTCAAGGGTTCCGCATCTCCTATATCTGTAGACATATATGTAAGAGGTCTGTCGTTGATTACAACTTCGATTTCAGTAACAATAGTTTGAAGCATTTCCAAACTGATGTGAGTTCGACCGAGAACCCTTTTCAGACAGTTCTTTGTCAGTCCTATTAGACGTTCCCACCAACCTCCATACCATGGTGCTCGTTTAGGTATGAATTGCCAATCTGTACCACGGTTGCTGAGTGACTGTTTCAGTGACGGAGATTGAAGCAAACGAGATAGAGTTTCTGAAGCAGCTAGATAAGTTGATGCATTATCCGAAATCATAATCTTAGGTAGAGATTTACGGCTTACAAAACGTCGAAACGCTCGTAAGAAGGAATCTTCTCGGAGGTCGGGAACAACTTCCAGATGAACTGCTCTTGTCGATGCACACGTAAAGAGACATATGTATGCCTTAGATTCGGATCCATCAGTGTTTGTAACGTATAATGCTCCAGTGAAATCTACTCCTGTAACACTGAATGGTGGTGATTCTTGTAATCTGATTTTCGGAAGAGGGGGTGGGTCCGGAGCCGAGTACGGTCTTCCCATAACTTTACGGCAAGTTACACATCTGCGTAGTATCCGTTTGACACATTGTCGAATTGAAGGAATCCAGAATGTTTGACGGATAAGGGAGCGTGTCAAAAGTTTTGACGTTCAAACTAAAAGAATGCGTCAGAAAATGAACAGGTGAACGTTCTTTTTCTTCCAGCAAACGAACGTTCGACAGTCAGAAAATGAACACTACCCCGTCAGAAAAAATGAACGTCAGAAAAAGAACGTTCTGTTTTGAACGTTCAAATTAGTATGTATGATAGGTGTCAGAAATCGCTGAAGGGCTCACAATACGGCTATCGTGTGTCGACTCTTATTAGAATGAAAAAAACAAAAACAAAAAAACAAAACAAAACAGAACACTCGAAAAGGCAGCGCAACTGTATTTATATTGCACTAGCTTTCGTAGGTATATAACCCACTTCCTCTGAAGAAGTACTTTCCTTCTTTCAAAGCAACTATTGCAAAGATTTGACGTTAATCTACAGCAAATTTAATAAATGTATTTAATGTAATACAAGTTTCTTTCGTGCATATTCTGGGGAATTATTTACCGGGAACGAGCGACATATAGGAACTAACGCGCCGCGTGTATTATTTTTTGGGAGAAAACGAGATGAACTATATAATATTAAACTTCGACAGAGAAATATCACCATACTGATTTGGTTTTATTAAAAGTCCGATGTGACCAAAATATCGTAAAGAATGATACAATAATCGGGTGAACAAGTTGGTGAATTAAGCCCCTTAGAATGTTCGTAATTTGAAGAAATTTGATAGACAAATAAAGACTTCGTTGTGATATCAAACCACACATTATTATATTACGTATTTGTATGACATTTATATAACAAATTGGATACATGGCATTCGACGGATGTTGATCGCGATTGTTAACTTATTTGTCAACCGTATATGCTAAACCCCTAGGCGTCCCCCATCGTCCTGTCTGACCTGCTCTGTATATTGATCGTGCGAAACGCACGTGGGCCCCCGTCTGCCCAGGAGGCCCAGAAAGGGTGAGAGCTCAAAGTCGGTTGCATACAGAAACCTGCCTTGCGATGTATACTATTATAAAATGCGTGGAGTCAAATCTACTTTCTCGCAGCGCGGCCTTCCTCTGTTATAGAATTTATTGTAACTTACCATGTGCTTTGCATTGTTTATATACATGTATGCAGTGCATTCTGTAAAACCTAGAGTGGTGTGTCCGATGTCTGCGATTTTGTTTAATAAACGGATGATATATGGAAGGACAATGATAGAATTGTTTCTCTGTTAGGGGCCTACTTGTCCCGGTCACGGCTTCAGTGTTTTGTCGCCACCTATTATTATCTTAAATTATCTGAAATCGTTGAATGCTGTAAAATAGATAACTGTTAATTGATCTTTGTTTATATAAGAAAATACGTGTGTTGACTTTTTTTGTTTCAAGTCAGTTTCGCTGTTCTATAATTCCGGGTAAATAAATCCCCAGAATATGTACGAAAGATCCACTTTTATTATATTAAATACATTTATTGAATTTGTTGTATATAAACGTCAAATCTTTGCCATAATTGGTTTGAAAGAACGAAAGTACTTCGTCAGAGGAAGTGGGTTATATACCTACGAAAGCTAGTGCAAAATAAATACACCTGAGAAAATGAACATGCGAAAACGAATGTGCGAAAATGAATGTCAGAGTGCATTGAAAAATGAACGTTCATTTTAAAATGAACGTTCAAAAATGAACGTTCAAAAAAATGAACGTTCAAATATGAACGTTCGACTGTTCATTTCCTGACGCTGATGTGTAAAATGAACGGCTTGACGCATGCGGAAATGAACAGTCGAACGTTCAAATATGAACCCGTTCGCGTCAAAACTTTTGACACGCTCCCTAAGAGTCACTGTAGAATTCAGACCCGCATGTAATTGACTGACGTGGGCATCCATCACTATCAAGGTAGTAAGTTCATGATGGGTGGGTAACAGGTATGGGAATTTGGCTTCTTCTCTCACTGGCGCATTATGAATTCTCCCGCCGCAACGAATTGTTCCGTCTTTGTCGATGAATAATCTGAGTTGTCTTACAAGCTGAAGACGATTTGGACAGTCTGATCGCATACTGGCTATTTCTGCTTGGTACGATTTCTTCTGACAGTCCAATATCCATGTTTTCCCGGCAAGCTGCAAATCAGTAGTAGTTAGTGGACCTGACTTTCTCTTAGTTTTGGCAGACTTACAGTTGGAGATGAAACGTTGAACGTTTGCTGTGACGTGGAGCAAACGAGTGTAAGAACTGAAATTTTTAACATCAATCAATTTGTGTATACCTGTTGAATTCCGTGTTGATATTTCAGGAGATGACTTGACTTCGGACTCGTTAGGATCGGTAACTTCTATCGTCGACATGGTCGTCACCACTTCTGGATGCCATATGGACCATTGAGTACTGTCACTGAGCCATTTTGGTCCGTTGAACCACAAAGTACTGTCTTTGAAATCTGTTGCTGTTATTCCACGTGTTAACAAATCGGCTGGGTTGGAATCTGTTGGACAATATCTCCAAGTATGTGACTGCGTCAGTTCGTGAATTTCCTTCACTCTGTTTGCGATGAAACATTTCTTGTGTTGTTTGGAAGATAGCAGCCAATGCAGAGTGATTTGACTGTCTGACCACAATGTAATATCTGTGGTGTCAATAACTGATATGACGTGGTTGGCTAAGCGCGATCCAACAACTGCAGCCATTAACTCTAGCTGGGGCAGAGTTATTTTCTTCAATGGAGCAACTCTGTTTTTGGCTATCACTAATCTGGTTTGGATTCCATCGGAAATGTAGACAGCTGCGCCGTATGCCTTTGGACTGGCATCACAAAATACGTGTAATGAAATGTTTCCATCATGTTCGGTTTTGTCGAAGAAGTAGTGTCTTGGAATTTCCAATCCGGCAGCGTTATCTAAATCAGCCGCCAAATCAATCCAGGAAGATCGTATCTCTGTAGGTAAAGGTTCATCCCATCCAAATTTCTGTTCCCAAAGGAGTTGCATTAGAATTTTCGCTCACACAGAAACTGGACTAAGAAACCCAAGAGGGTCGTACACCCTGGATGTTTGCTGTAAAATTTCGCGCTTGGTTATGATTGATTTCTGTACATCCGAGAGGTTGCGAGATGGATAAGATAGATGGTCCGTTTGTACATTCCATCTCATTCCGAGTATTTTGGTCTGTGCGTCTGTATCCAACACACCTTCTGAAGTGGCTAAATCACGAAGAGCCACACTGTTAGACGTCCACGAACGGAGATTGAAACTAGCTTTAGACATAAGTTGACGAGATTCTCGGAAGTAGTCTAAAGCGTCACTTTCTGTGGGAACGCTGGATAGAATGTTGTCGACATATAGATCTCGTTTCAATAACTGAGTAACTTGAGCGTCATTCTCATCCATGTGTTTCAATAGCGTTGCATTGAGGATAAACGGTGAACATGTTGCTCCGAATAAAACTGCCTTGAATCGATAGGTGCATAACGGACTATTTGGGTCGTCAGGATTTTCAAGCCATAGAAATCTGGTGACGTCACGATCTTGTTCATCTAAGCCGACGTGGAGAAATGCCTTTTCAATGTCGGTGGCCAATGCAAATTTGTTGAGTCGAAACCTCATTAGGATCGTTGTCAAACAATTTATATTTGGTGGGAAAGTTTGTAGACAGTCGTTGAGACTTGGATGAGCAGAAGATTGTCGACAACTACAATCATACACTATGCGAATCGGAGTTGTGGTTGAGTCTTTCTTGACCGCATGATGAGGGATATAGTGAACTGGATGATTTGGAGAAACGGTTGTGTCAACTTTCTCTATGAAGTCACGGCGTTCCTGATCAGAAATAATTTCACCATATTTCTTGAGTAGACTCGTTTCTTGACTAAGTCTCTTTATTGTATTTTGTGTTCTCCGAAGTGTGACATTGTAGTTAGTAGGTAATGGAGGGTGATCATCTTTCCACGGCAATTTCGCCTGATACTGTCCATCACGCAAAATGATAGAGTTATCCTGATATGTCTCTAGGATATTCTTGGTGTTCTCATCTGATTCTCGGGTACTAATATCCGAGACCTTCCAATTCCCAGAAACGTTCCAGATTGAATTCTTCCATTTTATGGGAGGTTAGAATGTTTAGCACAGTTGATGAAAGGTTCTTGGATTCCTTTGAGAGTGGGCCCGAAAGTAAATATCCTATCTTGGATTCGACAGCGGTTGGACCATCTCCACGAATATCCTGGACGATCTCCCAGTAGTAATCAACTCCAATTAGTAGTGAAATTTCGAATGTGTCCTCTTCCGTCACAGGATGTGCTAAACGTAAACCTTTGAGATACGCTAAATCACGTATTTGTTGTCGGAGTCGATTACTTAGAGGAACGGCAATCTCTGGAACGATCAAAACTTCTAATGGTAATTTCTCACCATTTCCCGTTTCAAGGTGGATTGTGGCTAACTTGAGATGGCGCACATTTTTATTAGTGTCACCAAATGTTGAAAGTGATATGGTATCAGTTCTAGTAGGAACCAGTTGAAGTTTCCTAGCGAGAGATTCTGTGATGAAGGATCGTTGCGCTCCTTCGTCGAAAAGAATGTTTGCAGTGGCTTGAATTTGTTCCAACCAGACAGGTGCTACAGCGGTTTTGAGTAAAACTCCCGTAGATTGTTGCCCTGTGAAAGTTGCACTGTGGAGTATTGGAACGGAGGACTCTGCATCACTGTTTACTACGTTCACAGATGTGCCTGGTTCGGATGTGGAAAATTCCTTTGTTGTAATTGCAGATGGGTTAGAATTGGTTCTGCATAGACTTGTGTGGTGTTTCCGATGGCAATTACGGCAACTGTATTTCGAGCGACATTCTGATACTTGATGAGGTTTCAGACAATTGAAACACAATTTCTGTCGTCTGACTATTGACATGCGAGATTCATAATCAGGAACTCTGGTACAGTCATTTGATGAATGTGATTCCTCGCAAAACGTACATACCTTGGGTTTGAAGTCGTTGTTTACTTTCTTTGGTGGCTTGAGATGTGATTTTGTCCCGGTGAAGAATGTCGCAGTGGTCGGAAGTATTTCAGTACCGGTACATTCGAATGTTGAGGGTTTTCGAACGATCTCAAGAATACTGACTTCGTGAAGTATAGCCTTCCTTAATTCGCTTAAAGTCCAGCTGATATTTCCGTGTTGTCGAGCAAGATTTTGCTTGATCTCATCTGGTAATTTTCCAAAGATTATCGGTATGAGTATTATCCCGAAAGTGTCCTGGTGTTGACCAAGAGCCTCTAATCCACGAATGTAAGATTCGAGTCTATCGTAATAGACTCGCAAACTGTTAACATTGTTCCTTGGGCTTGGTAAATCTAGCATAGCTTGGATGTAGGCTTCCGTAATCTTATGGGGTTGTCCGAATCGCTCGGTGAGTAAATTAACAGCTTGTCTGTAGTTGGCGTTGGTAAGCTTAAATCCAGCGATGGACTGAGCGGCTTCATCCCGTAACAAGGTCTTCAGGTATCTGAACTTTTCTACATCTGATAATGTAGAGTTTAGATGTACAGTTGATTCGAAAGAATCCCAAAATGATTGCCACTGGAGAATATCTCCGCTGAATGTAGGGAGCGTAAGTTTCGGCAACTTATTCTGGACATGATTGAAATTCGATCGACTCTCCGAGTGATTCGTGTTGTGGTCCCTCTCATCGAAGTGTAGCAATTCTGGTGGTAAATTATCTCTTCCTGTTCTCTGTGTCGGCGGAGGTTGTTGATCTCTCTGAATTTTCAAGAACCCTTCCAGTTGCTTAATCTTTGTATTCAATGTCACGTTGTATTCAGTGGTTTGGGTGACTTCGTCCTCAATATCGCTGATATATATATCAGGCAACTCAACGATTTGTTCGTTGAATGTCTGTAGAAGTTTCCTTTTTTCGTATGACAGTTCCAGTATAGTAGATAAATGGCAGAAATCCACATTGGAAGGATTTCCTTGAACTTCCTCGTAGTTCCTCAGTAAATCTGCAACAGATCCGCGATGTGCTGCACGAACGGTTTTCAACTTGGTCAAATCCATCCTGGTCACGGCACCAAAATGACGTGAAACGTATAGTTGAAGGATTAAATCAATCGATTAGGTGGATTGATTCAGCTCAGAGTAGTACTTCTCGTTGTGTATTATAGTTGTATATGACGGATTGACAAGTTGAAGAATCTGATGAGTTGCTATTGGATTTATACATGAAGACAATATAGCATACGTCTAGCACGTATGAACAACTGAATGCAACTGAATTGATATCGACAGTTAAAGCGTCTTAGTTTCCAACAGCACATGCAGTCTGGAACGTTACGCATAATAGAATCAGATTACGTTATCATAGCGTCATAAAGATATACCACAGACATGACGTCATTACGTTATAAGGTAGAACGTTATATTGACGACGTTACGGTATAATAATATCCATTATTCTAGATGACGTTATTATAAAGTTCATGTTTGTCGATACTCGTCGACAGATGGTGACTGCTTTCCGCTTTATATACCTGCGGGCAGTTGACCGGTGTTCTCAAGTGTGACCGGTATGTTGACCAGTGTAAACAAAAGATGGCAAGCTGTTGGCCTGTGTAGTTAGGTGGTTGACATTTTGACCGGCAGATTGGCTTCTGGGTCGGCATGTTGACCGGTAGGGGTTGCTGGGGGCCGATGTTGGCCGGGAAACAGCAAAAACGGCCGAAAGTGTTGGCCGGTAAGGTAAAGGAAGCGGATTAGGCCTCAATGTGGACTGCGGAAGTCTAAAGTTTGGCCTTAATGGCCAAAAGACCGAGAAAAGAGAAGACTATATAAAGGGCATCTTATGAAGGAGCAAATAAATGTTTTATTTGTAGAAGGCTCGAAGTCATTGTAACAATTCATCAATTAGACTGTCGCAGTTCTCTTGATTGGAAAAAGTTTCAGTCGGTGCACAGCTATCACATGGTGGTGTTGTAAGGGCTTCCGAGCTGCCAGTGGGGATGAGGCAGGTCCTCATGGCCTCTGAGATGATGGAGCTCAGAGGTGTCATACCTGGATTGTCCAGGAAATGGGAAGTGCGTTGTTCCCATAGAGGTTGTGCGACAATACTGGGAGACGGGAGTGAGGTCCCTTCAGTGGCTGTTTCATCTACAATTCTCACATCAGTCGGTGGGAGTGGTGACAGAGTGGAGGCATCGTGGCCTTCAGGTTGTTGTGTGCATCTAGCAACATGGCGGTGGAAGTCTCGCTTGCGTGCGTACTTCTTTCCGAAGTGGCAAAGTGTATAGCCAGCCTTTCGGTGGACAATCCTGATGTGTCTGCTAAGGGCAGTCCTGTCGGAATATAGCTTAAAGCAAAGTCGGCATTGTCTTTTGTCCTTGGCACCAGCCATGTTGGCAAGCGCAGATGATGAAACTGGATCTCAGTGATGACGTCACAATGAGTTAGGAATCTCGACGTTAAAAGGCGTCGAGAGCGCCCGAGACGTCATGTGTGACGTCAACAAAGAACTAGACTGCTTGTCTATATAAGCGACGTCATAAAGGTGACATCGCGGCCTGGAGAGTATGTACTCTCTCAGTGTGGCCCAGGAAAAGGAAAATACACACCAAGGAGGTGTACAATATGGCAAAGAGAGAAAATAACAATGTGTGAGTATTCCTTTTCATTTAAGCCGAATGGAGCTCTGGTGTGCAGCTGGTAAATCCAGTAAACCTCGCGCAAACGGCGCTTGGTGGTGCTGGATTCAAGAGATGGGTCTGTCTTAAGAACTTCAATGATTTGATAGTTGATGTTGCTGACAGTGACCATGCGACCAGAAATGTCTTGGTGCAGGGTTATCACTGCGATTCCGAGTGTCGTTGAAGTGTTCTCGGATTCGCTCATGAAATGAGCGTTTGGTTTCTCCTACATATTGTTTGGAGCAGAGTGAGCACGTGATAAGGTAGATCACATTCTGAGTGCAGCAGTTAGCCATCAGGTTGACACGGTAGCGTAAACCAGTATGGCTGCTGCTGGAAAAGCGCTTTTTGGTCAGGTTGGGGCAATAGGCGCATTTCCGGTAGGTGCATGGGGTTATCAAGTTTGCGTTACAAGCGTCTAGTCCGTCATCCATAATTCAGCCGTCGTCCATTAGAGAATATCCGCGTACGGTCCATAATCCAAAGACCTATTCCATATTCCAGTATTAGCACCAAATTCAAAAATACAATCATAGTATACATAAACATAGGCTTTTCCTGCAAGAGAGAAGAGGTCAACAGTTTTCAATGATGCCGGCAAGACATCATGATGTTCCAAAATATCAAATCCGTATCGCTGATCAGTATTCTTAATCCATAATATTCGTTGCAAAGTCGTCATCTAACGAATGATGTATCTCAGTCACGCTTTGATTGTGACTTCATATGAGTACCATGAGGATCTTAAAGTACATGGGTTTATACGGCCCCTAGCCCCGGGTTAAGCGGAATTACACACAAGTTACGAAATTCATGCCACTGGTTCCCCTTCTAACTGTAAGAAGGCTGGACACTGGACAATTCTTACGCATCAGAAGGATTTGTTCAGACACCACTGACTTCCGTACTCACGCAGAAGCAATGACCCGGTTTTACACTATTAGGGGCTATCCTGAAAAACTCTTACACGACAGCCTCCAACGGGCACTTCAACAAGATCGCTTCATCCTCCTCCAACCCAAACAGCGAAGAACTCTTTCAACAGGATCCCACTCATCCTTCCATATAGCCAATATGCTCTGAAGATCAACAATATCGTCAAGAACGAATGGCCAATACTACAAGCATCTGAAGCTTGTAGGAATGCCTTCGGAGACCCTCCTCTCCTCGCCTTTCGTCGCAACAACAACCTGAAAGACACACTTGTCAGGGCAAAAATCAACTATCCCCCCTCCAAAGGGGAACCAGTGGCATGAGTTACGCAAACTTTATAACCCCATGCACCTACCGGAAATGCGCCTATTGGCCTAACCTGACCAAAAAGCGCTTTTAACCAGCAGCCATACTGGTTTACGCTACCGTGTCAACCTGATGGCTAACTGCTGCACTCAGAATGTGATCTACCTTATCACGTGCTCACTCTGCTCCAAACAATATGTTGGAGAAACCGAACGCACATTTCATGAGCGAATCCGAGAACACTTCAACGACACTCGGAATCGCAGTGATAACCCTGCACCAAGACATTTCTGGTCGCATGGTCACTGTCAACAACATCAACTATCAAATCATTGAAGTTCTTAAGACAGACCCATCTCTTGAATCCAGCACCACCAAGCGCCGTTTGCGCGAGGTTTACTGGATTTACCAGCTGCACACCAGAGCTCCATTCGGCTTAAATGAAAAGGAATAATCGCACATTGTCATTTTCTCTCTTTGCAATATATCGTTGGATTACTAAATTATTGGCTTCAGTACTCAGAATTTTGTTTGGTCGTTGCTATATAGCTGAAATATTGCTGAACGCGACATTAAAACTTATGTCTCGCTCTCTCTCTTCTCATTCCATGCGTTGCAATGGTTCAAATTTCCAGAACCGTATTCCACGAGAGTGTTTTCTCTAGTACAGATTTCTGGTTATCATGCAAAAACAACTTTCAAACGAGCACCTGTTGCCCTTATCGTTGGGAAAGAGTTCCTCCAAATTAAGTAGGCACAACGTTTATGCAGCAGTCGCCTCGCTTTGAACGCAGAAAACGTGTTCATATGGCACCTTCACTGGGCCGCACTATTATTTCCTAATAACTGGCTATCCGGAATGATTTGAATGTATAGTTTGATGTTTAAGTGGGGGCTGGAAAAGCTTTCCTGTTGGGTTTTCCAAGCACAGCATAATGGGAAGTTCGAACTACCACTATATATGCGGTCGTTCGAACTGCCATAAGTGAATGAGGTCCAGTTGTAACCGCTTTTGTTAGTTGGAAAAACTTGCTTTTAACAGTGTAGAGCCTATACTGTTACCTCAACTAACCACGCCAACGTAAGCATGGGAAGTGAAATGCCAATAATAACTGTTAAATGCCACTATGTCGTTATTTTGACCACATATTTACTATGACTATATATCCGCGTATCGATTTATATGTTCATTCATGTAATGGAC
>JAVTVY010029656.1:0-12870 GCA_036873755.1 Hanleya hanleyi | reverse complement strand
TATTCTCTAATGGACGACGGCTGGATTATGAATGACGGACTAGACGCTTGTAATTGTCGTTCCTCGCAGCTTGCGTAGAGGTATCCTGGAACTTTCACACTCTCCACCATACTCAGGGCATCAAGGAATTGGACGGACAATAGGGCGGTTAAAAGGGGGATTTCACTGGTTTGGTATGAGCTCTGATGCAGAGCATTTCGTGAATGCATGCCAAGAATGCGGAGCAGCTAAGAAAGATTGCCGGCGGCGTAGAGGACCATTGCAATCATACTACCATGGAGCGCCAATGGACAGGTTACACCTAGATATCCTAGGTCCACTCCCAGCTAGCTCTAGCGGCAACCGTTTCATCTTGGTCATTGTAGATCAATTCACTAAGTGGGCAGAGGCATATGCTTTGCCTAACCAGTGCAGCGAGCTAGTAGCATTCAAACTAGTAAACGAATTCATTGCGCGTTTTGGAACCCCAATGGAATTGCATACTGACTAAGGGAGTAATTTCCAAAGCCAACTATTCAGAGATGTCTGTAGACTATTGAGGATAACCCAAACACGAACAACACCGTATCACCCGTCCTCAAATGGGCAAGTCGAACGTCTGAACAGAACCATCCTCCAGATGATACGCTGTTACGTGGAACGGAACCAAAAAAAATGGGATGAAGACTTGTCCCTCTTATTAGCAGCATATCGGAGTTCACCTCATCCTACCACCAAGCCTACCCCAAATAAGTTAATGCTGGGTAGGGAAACTCTCGCACCTTACGACCTCCTGTCACGGCAAACCGGTGTCCTGCGTAAGAGTAACGAATACCCCAATTACCCGAATATCCTCCAGGAAACCATGGAACGGACACACGATGCTGCTAGAGCAGCAACCAAGAGTGCTCAACAGAAACAGAAACGGGTTTATGATGTGAATGCTTCAGTGGTCGGCCATCAAACTGGTGACCTGGTGTATATCTCTGTCCAGGCTAAGAAGAAGGGCCAGTCACCCAAGCTTCAAGACAAGTGGCAAGGCCCCTACATTGTCTCCAAGGTATTGGGGCCGGTTTTGTACGAGGTGCAGAACAGCAAGCAATCAAAGGTCCAACATTATGAAAGGCTGAAACCTTACCTCTCCGATAATGTGCCAACATGGGTGAATCGACTGAGAAGTACAATCCTAACTCGGACAGAGGCACCGGACAAAATTAAGGGATCACCAGGAAATCGTTCTAGTGTAGAGAGTAATCCCGGCAAACTACCGAGTCCACGGCGGACCCAGCATCAGACATGGGATACAGAAACATCCGAGACTTCTGAGGTAACTGCGAAGGACACCTTTACCAATGATGGTGCAGAAGGAGCAACACGTCCACAGCGGACTTGTCATTGGCAAGAGAACCACCGACATCTTCCAGGGGTAGTCGACCGGAAGGCAACAGATCGGATACCTGCGGTAACGCTTGGTGACGGAGCTCCAGCCAAGGAAGATGACAGACAGTCTCAGCGGACGAGTCGTGGACGCCTTGTTCATCCCCCATCTCGTCTTGACTTATGAAGCTCGAGTGGTCTCGGAGCTATCTGAAGGGGGGATGGTGTAATGTGGCATGCATTGTGTGAAATAAGACTGTTACAGTTCTATTATTATTTACAATACTATTCTGCATTGTGACTTTAACGAAAGATGTTCAGTAACACGTGCGTTTGTTTTGAAACTTTTATCACATGACTCTCTTGTGACCCCATCCGGGTATTTTCTGTTGTTCTCTCTCTCTGTTGATGGATTCCATGCTGTGCTGATGTACACGTAAGTTTGTGCGTTGTCGCAATAAAACAGAGCAACATCTTGCAAGCATATCTTGGTGTTTGTGAGAATTATTTCACGGATATAGTTCACTGCATCTTGTTGCGGTAGTGCACGCAACAGTATCTTGTTTTTCGTGCTTCACTTTGTATCTATATTTTCTTGTAGTACACTGTGTTTGATATGGTTTTCCCGGTCATGACCAATGTGAGTTGTGTTAGTGCCAATAAAGAATTGAATTGTAAGGCGTTTAAATCATGCCAAATGAGATGGACCGTCTTTAATAGACAGTTTCTTGCCATTATATACCTTTGTATGAAACGGGGTATCACAAACGTTCTCTGTCCGTGTAACACTTGCCAGCTTTCCGTTTCGCAGAATTGAAAGTAGGAAGCTGGAAAGCTCGACATCAATCCTGAAAATTACAACTGGTCTTGGCTATACCAAACCCATGTTCTGTCATGGTCACAGGCACTCAAGACAAGAGTTTTGGGGGTGTGGACGATGGGGTTATATATGGAGACCCCGTATTTCCACACTTCACCCCGTAATACCACACCCACACCCCCCACCCCCCACCCCCCCAAAAAACACTTGTTATCAGGGCCTGTGGCTATGGTACGGATTTGTCAGACGAACGATGACTAGAGATGATGACTTTACGGGTGTATTCATTTTCAACGATTTCGAACTACCAATATTGGTAGTTTAAAGACGAGTAACTTCAAGTACCGGTTCAGATGTTTCAAGCTACTGGCAGCTGATCAATCAGTTGTTTGAACTTCCAAAAATGGTATTTCAAACAAGGGTTTCGAAACTACCAGATATGAGCGTTGGGGCTGAATAAGTAGTTTGTGATACCAAACTTTTGAAATTTCCATTAGAAGGTCGCGGAGCTCAGATTGAGGCATTTATAAGAGAAAACAAATAGTGATGTGTGTGTATGGCGATGAACTTGCAGTTCTCAAAGAATAGATTGAGTAACCCACAAACGGATAGGGAGAGATGTGCTGTTCGTGTGGAATAACGTAGATTGTTTCGGGACATTTATTCGCCGATTCCGAAGTTTGAACTACCAAAAATGGTATACCGGCAATGTGATGTATAATGCCAACTAAATGTGTCTTAAATGGTTTCATTGATGCAATACTTATTTGAAGTTTTCAATAAAAGAACCTACACCAAGGAAGGATTATGTACCCTGCTATAGATATTCATATCTGGTATAACATCCAGAATATGATTTGCTCTTGAAAATCTATAATTCTTTCTGACTGCTATGTTTGTTTACTGCGCCAGTACGCCCGAAAGAACCACTATGGCATCTGAACTTCTCAAGCGGGATTATAAACTACCGGAATTTGTAGGTCAAAGTAAATGTGGTATTTCCAACTATCAAAGGTGATTCCTGTTTGGTTCCGTGTGTGTATCTGGAACTACCAAAGATGGACGCAGTCCAATTGCAACCTGGACTGCAACCTGCAACTTGTTTTTGGTAATCTGGAATAATCTTTATTTAAATAAATCCATTAAGGAATTGTCCATAGATTTTTATGAGGACTTCCTTGCTATGTTCTATAATGTTCCGCTGATGCAGTAGTTAACTTTTTTATATTTATTTTCAGTGTACCAACATGCACACAGAGTTTAAGATATATCTTCTAGTATATTCGGGGATTTAGGGGCAATTAATTTGTTTATGTCATACTACACGGTTTCATATCAGTTCACTTTATGATTTTCATCAAGAGTAAGCAGCCATTATATTATTAACCTTTCGCGTTTCTCGTGGATTAGCCGTTGTTTATCGCCCTCCACAATTTCGCGTCCATCTACAAGATCTGCTTGCCGCTGTTTGTCCATGGGATGGAACGTAGCTATCATTACAGAATGTTTTCTCTCAGGTTTATTGTTTCGATATCTGAATGGTGGTATACAAAAGGTGATAAATTACTATATGTTAATAAAAAATACTGCGATATTTTAAGACGGCGTAATTCGCTTTTATATCACCGATTGTTTTATCACTCGTGTATCATCTCTCGTAACTCTGGTAAGAGCAGCACATGCAATGTTTTGTGTGTACTATGTTTATAATTTTTGTGATTACGCGTGGTGAGATATCAGCAAAAAATCATTCATACATTCATACATAGAGAATGTGTTTATATACGATATCGATCGTATGTAATGGAGAACTTCCCAGAATATGAGCAGTTCTGCAGGTGGTGTAGAGAACCTATTTTAATTCTAATGAAATAAAATCAAACTGTCAACTTAAGGATTTTCCTTTATTATGTTTATATACAAGCTGAGATAACGAGTCTTCAGTATACCCTGGAAAAAATATTAGAGGGAAAGGTAACTTGAGCTTTAGATATTATTCTCATCTATTTTCAAATTGGTTCATGCAAAGGCTCAGATTTTAGTGTCAAAACAACTCAGTTGTTTTGTTAACTACAGGTTGTGGAATATAATGGAGAAAAAAATTGTGTAAATATTTTTCCAGCATTTTTGTTTTTGCCCACGTGAGAGGTATCTATAAACCACAACAAAATCTGCAATTTAAATAGATTTCTTGGTTATCACTCTTAATCTAAAAACTTTAAAAGTTGCATATAATGCGCCACATCTTAGGCCCCAATGATGTTTATAACTTATGGCTCTATTGGTGAAGATATAAGACCAAAATTGGTATTATATTACACAAATTGGTTGAGTTGCAGATGATTCAAGGTTTCAGCATTGGACATTAGTGTATGGGTATACCAGAATAATGGAACTACTAATTCCTGTCATAGTGTATAACAGGTACGCATAAGACCGTCAATAATGCCCATGTTCTGTATATGTAATAATATCGACAGCTATTATGTACATGTACTACATGGATTCTACAGCACGTATTCCTTGATCACGTGGGTCTCTATGCTGTTACTTAATACGTGACCCAGTAAATGTTATGTCCCATAACACTATACTACTACGACATTGAAGACGATGAACGGTTTTATAATTCCATCATAGACTGTGTGAATAATGTCAGCTCGAACTTCAAAGGTTGCGTTAATAACAGGTTAGTACCATCAGAATGTCATGAAACATGCCACAACCACACTGTAAAATAAGAAAGTTTATGCGGTTCCAATTTTTATCTCATTTTATTTATTATATTTTTATTTTTTTATGCAAGTTGGAGAGTAGACGACTAATTAAAATGAGCAGACTTTAGTGAAAACACGTCTTTCGGGCATGAGTATTGCATTAGAAATAAGTCCCGAATAAATCCCGAAACCGGCTCATTTTGAACCCCCAAATAACCAAAAAAATAATTGAAATTCAGTGAATATATTTTCAAAAAACTTACACTTCCTTCATACACTCTCAAACCTGCTATGTACATATTTGTACACACATCATTGTTCACTTTCGTATTTGTACACAGATACTGTGTACCATTGGTGCACAAGATGTACACAAGTATGTCACCCTGGCTATCTCCCATGCATGCTTGCCACAGCGTTTTGGCATTCTGAGAAAATTATTTGTATTTCATTTTTATTTCAAGCCATCAAGATAAATGTTGTATCACGTACTACGTCAAGAAGAGATCGTGGAATATTTCCGACTGATTTCAGTTGTTGGTTTTCTGCATTAAATGTTACGACGTTTGAAATCATCATGAAGGCAAACTGGCCCTTCATCCATTTTATCCACAGTGTATAATATACAACGTCATGTGATAGTAGGTACATCTTATACATGATTCCTGTTTACATCGTATATACATTGTACATTAATGTGTACACTTTGTACACGCTACGTGTACTTTTCGTACAGAATTATTTTGTGCAGGTGGAGAACACATTACTGTGTAGATATTGTACCTCGGTTAGTCCCATATTGTACATACGACCTGGACGCGACCTTAATGCTCTCTCTCTCTCTCTCTCTCTCTCTGTTGAAGTTCTTAAATAGATACTCAAATTATGATATTTATTTTTGGTTAAAATTGCATGTACCTGATTTACGATATCGGTATTTAGCCAAACTGGCCAAAACTTCTTTCCGACAATAATCATATGACGCCACCAGGACCACAACAGCCAGTGAATTAAGTCCTTCACCCAACTATGCTGTTTGAAGCACCTCGGCAATTTAGCTCGAGGTAAAATACGTACGCCACTAAGACGTTTCTTGTATTTTATATCAAAAAGGATCCAGTTCCGGAATAGGATCTGAAGTTGCCAGACAATTTGCTAAACTTGGATATAAATTGGTCCTAACTGGGAGAAATGAAGAAAACCTTAAAGGCGTCGTGTCACAATGTCAGGAATGTGGGTTGACTAAAGAAAGTGTAAGTATTGAGAATACTCAATGGGAATTGTATGAATAGCAAAGATGCTGACTGGACTGATATAGATCCTTTAGCTCTCAACCACCGCTCGAACTTCCTAGCAATTTGAGTGGACAAGGCCCATTAATTTTACCAGGCCTGGGAAGAGCATCATGCCTCGGGTGGAGGGTGGGGTATCACTTTCTACACTATGTCAAGGGCGTCGGAAGCGGTACGGCAGGTACGGCCATGGCCGTACCACTTGTGCGCAAAAAAAATGAAGAAAGAAACAAAAAAACGAAGACAGATAGAAGAAAACACAAAATCAAAAACAAACTAGAACTGCAAGCAGTTTTGATATAGCTTCCAAATTGAATAAGACTGATCGGTCCAGAGCGCAGCCCTCTTGGAACAATTTCGATCGTGCATGGAAAGTGTTGTGTTTATCAACGAAACAAGAAATTAATTTTCTTCATACGAATTCCATTGTTCGCTTGCCTACACGCTATAGGTTGTTTCTGGCTACATGCTACATTTACAGGTCCGGACCCGACCTTGTATTTCAAGCAATATAGGTCTAACGAGCTATGGTTAAAACAGGAGCTCAACAGCGCGTTATAGGCCGACTCTTTTCATGTATCACCTGAACACACGAGGTAGTACCACCCTCTCAGACTCTCCTTAGTCCAGTCAATATGTAAAAAAGTTGTGCCTTTTTTCATAAATGCATAAAATTTGGCATAGAGGTACATCGTGGCCTGGGGAGCATTTCTGGATATGGAGCCACCGCGAACTTTTCCCATGTAGGTCACAGTGGCCATTTTTCAAAATGGCCGCCAGAAGCCCATATTATCATCCAAAATCCTGCGCTGGTTTATCTGTTTGCCATTATTTTTGTTGGTCATTTGTCAGAATATTGAGAGAAAATCCCATATAAATGACCATAAAAGTCATATGGTTACAACGGCCATCTCGGATTTCAAGATGGCCGCCATCTCGATTTCAGTCAATAATTCATTAACCGCACAATACATCATTTTGGTTGATACACTGTTGCTTCAGGGGTATAGCACGACGAACATTTCACAATAGCTATGGTGTATTATTGGTCACCTTGGATTTTCAAGATGGCCGCCATATGAGCCTTATTTTAGTTCATAACTATACATCTATTTCAATGATCTCCCGAGAGGAAATTATCGACCATCTCAGGTCTTGAATTGGCGACGTACCGCGGGAAAACATTTTTTTTCAAAATCTTATTAGCCAACGAAGTTATAATCTTGATTTGGAAATAAAATTTTCTATAAACTCATCTTAGCATACACTACCCGATTGTACCAGATTATGCTAATAACATCGATATTTCTGATCCACACAAGCACGAAATTATAATTATGCCATAGGGGGATCCATACGTACTCAATAGTCTTCAAGATTCTTCAAGTGTATGTAAGTGCACGTTCTCATCAGAGATGGGCGTCTATGCCTTCAGTACTATTACTCTTTATGATAATAGATAATATTGTGAATACATAATATACACTCTCTCCTCTTGTTACAATATTACAATCTGCATATAGCATTTCATCCTGGTGGTACGGTTATATACCTCCACATCATGTGAATATATCTTAGAATCTGAGAAATAGAAACGCACGGCCTGATAGTAGTAACTGTATTATAAAAAAGACAAACTACACTCCTCATGTGACCTTCCGTCCCCTAGAATGAAAGAGACACAGGTTACATACGATGGAATGATCAAATGATAATGTGAACTCACATCATCTGACAAAACAGAAATCAGAGGACATACAATGGAATGGTCGATGTTTCGAAGCGTATATCCGTAAAGTTTATATAACACAATAATGCAACGACGTTACGGTAGTCCGAATCCAGGAAGTTGAAAGTTACATGTTTTTCGATTTTGAATTATCGTCACTGATGAGGTCATCAAAGCGGGGGAAATATTTAATGATGCTGACAAGACAACACGATTTTCATGTGATTCAATTTGCAAAACCCACAAGGTGCTTACACAACCCCTTGAGCTCCAGATTAGTTACAATACGAAACGTAATGCAAGTGACTTGCTTGGTATAGCATTTTAAAAGATGAATGGTATTAATAACCAAACCCTAGAAACCTTGAGTCAACCTGGTAACCCATAAGAACTTAACTAGTTTCCGTAGTAATGGTTTGCGACGTGATTGAGCTCGTCCCATAAGCACAGTATCTTGTATCGAGCCCCAGTTCACAGTTTACTTCACTACTATTAAATCAATATATGCATCTAGGTATAGATGTACAGACATAGTTATAAACTATCTATACAGGAAATTACGTATACTTAATAGGCTTATAGACATATTTCGCTCAAAACATATACGTCCACCCTGTTGAGAAATTGCATGGGCATAATCTGAAATATGCGAAACATGATGTTTTTTTAAGCAATGGCCTCTTGAGAGAAATTTTCAAGTTGAAGAGCGTATGTTTTTATGTGGTGAACGTAGCTAACAAAGTTGTAAGTGAAAAATATTAAACGACCAGATTGCTGCATTGATTTTGTGGCCCTATACACCATTCACCCATCCCCAAATTGAAACCACTAAGTTGAAACCACTTGTGGGGTATTTCTATAACGACATCCCCTTATTCGCATAGTAACTAGAATAGGATTTATATGGACAAGAGCCTGCTGTAGTCAAAACGATATGAGCGCCAGCTGATTCCGTCCGCTATTGTCAATGGAAACAAACCATGCTGTGTTCACACAAAAATGAAATGCGCTGGAGGTAGAGCTTATCTTAGCATTCAAAAATTTTCAATCCTATCTGTCCGCATTTAATAGCATTCTCCAGAAACTCGGGAAGATAAGAGTGGATATATAATCTCTCTCTCTCTATCTCTTTAGCTTTTCATTTCAGGTTTATACAGCTCGTTTGTTTGATTCAAAATGCCAGCGATACTTTCATAACATTTGGCGCCCATGACGACCCACAAAAATGCATACTTATTGAGGTTGAAATGACCGTAGAAGAGAGCATAAATGGAACACGAATATTTTTTCTGGATTTCCACTTTAAGAATAAGAACATCTATTGCCCCAACGTTTCGCTGAGTTTGTCCCACGTTTTTTTTAATGGATCCAGTTAGACACGCTATAAGCATATTCAACCCAAACTCCTGTTAAAATTTTTTAGATCCTAGTGCAAATATAAAAAAGCCTTTTTCGATAATGTATTTCTTTCAACGTAATTCTTCGTTTTGATTACATGAAAGCGTACTTTACTAATTTACATGACCTCATGTAATAAAGCTCTATCATATAGAACCGTACAAATCCAAGAATTTATAAGTCGCTCGAGACTAGACTATGTCAGCTGAGCCACCAAGGTAAATCTGCTCGCATTTAACTATCTAACTGTAGAAATGTTTAGTTCTCTTGTTTAAAAGTGGCGATAATACTCCGAGCAAGATAAAGAAACGGTCATAAACAGCCGTGCCTCATGGTAGCCATCTTGAAAATTGGTTGTTACGGCCTACATTAACCTGGTACGAAATGACTCCATATCTCATTGCTCTCCCAACGCCGTAGTAGTATATATTACCCGATCTGAGTCTAATTGACCTCAAAAATTTGCATATTTGAGGAGGAACGAGGAGGAGAGGTCAAGTGCAGTATAGTTCCGGCAGGATGACCAAAAGCTACCTCCAATCCAGGAGAGTTCCAATTGTTGGAGGATGTATTCATCCGCGGTGATGCGGTCTGGCCGCGGTTTTGGCGGTGATTCGGTCTCGGGAAAAAGCTTCCGCGGAGAAAAAGTAGTCCCTAGATAAAATGGTCCGATTGGGTCGAGTGAGGTATCAAAGTGAAGCTTATGTGAAGGGGCATCTAATGGGCTGGGTGTGGGGTTGACATATCGGCCTTCTGCGCATGCGCGGTGGCCGAAGGGTATGAAAATAGCCGTGTTGGGACTAGGGGAGCCCCTAATGGTCCAATGGGGTCGAGTGAGGTATCAAAGTGAAGCCTATGTGAGGGGCATCTGATGGGCTGGGGGTGGGTTGAACTATCGGCATTCTGCATGCGCGGTGGCCCAAGGAGTATGGGAAATAGACGTGTTGGGATGTAGGGGAGCCACTAATGGTCCAATGGGGTCGAGTGAGGTATCAAATGAAGCCTATGTGAGGGGGCATCTGATGGGCTGGGTGTGGGGTTGAACTATCGGCATTCTGCGCATGCGCGGTGGCCAAAGGGTATGAAAATAGACGTTTTGGAGCTAGGGAGCCCTAATGGTCCGATGGAGGCGTATGAGGTATCCATGTGAAGCATTCATGAAGGGGCATATGACTGGACTAGCGGCTCGAGCGTTGTCACCATTCTGCGCATGCGCGGTGGCCCAAGGGTATGAAAATAGACGTTTTGAGAGCTAGGGGAGTCCCTAATGGTCCAATGGAGTTGAGTGAGGTATCAAAGTGAAGCCTAGGTGAAGGGGCATCCAGGCAATGGGGTGGGTGCATGTAAAATTTTTCCTGAAAAAAAGCGGAACACGGACTTTATTCTAAATTACGTGGAAATGCCTATATGGGGTATGGGGGATATATAGGTCGCCGGGCTTAACGGGGCTCGCCTATCAATAGAGTTATCTCCCCCTAGTTCCAGGGTGGGTGTATGTAAAATTTTTCCTGAAAAAATACGGAACACGGACTTTATTCTAAATTACGTGAAAATGCCTATATGGGGTATGGGGGTATAGGACCATCCTGGGAAACCTACTTCTCGACATTTGCGGTATAGGTTGTGGGGTCTCGTTTTCTTAGTCTCGTCATTTACAACATGATAGGAAGTGTCCCGGAGCGAATCGGTGAAATTTTTGAAAAAGTACGCTATAGCCCCATATAGTCCCATACTGGGGGTATAGGATCAATGTTTGTCCCCCTGGGAAACGTACATCTATACATTTGGGGTAGGGTTGTTTGGATTTGTTTTTCACGTCTCGTCATTTAGAACATGATAGGAAGTGTCCCGGCACGAATCGGTGAAATTTTTGAAAAAGTACGATATAGCCCCATATAGTCCCATACTGGGGGTAAAGGATCAATGTTTGTCCCCTGGGAAACGTACTTCTATACATTTGCGGTAGGGTTGTGGGGTCTCGTTTTCTTAGTCTCGTCATTTAGAACATGATAGGAAGTGTCCCGGAGCGAATCGGTGAAATTTTTGAAAAAGTACGCTATAGACCCATATAGTCCATACTGGGGGTATAGGATCAATGTTTGTCCCCCTGAGAAACCTACTTCTATACATTTGCGGTAGGGTTGTTTGGATTTGTTTTTCACGTCTCGTCTCGTCATTTAGAACACGATAGGAAGTGTCCCGGAGCGAATCGGTGAAATTTTTGAAAAAAGTCACCGAGGCCTGGGTAGGCCCATAGGCCTATACTGCATGGCTATGGGTGTATAGGGCCATACGGGGTGGACATGTTGGAGTCTAGGTGAGTTCCTAATGGTCCAATGGGGTCGAGTGATGTCTTATTTTGAAGCTCTCGTGGAGGAGCACTTGACTACACTAATGGTTCGTCCGTGTTCAATAGTCTACGCATGCGCAGCCTGGCCCGTAGTATAGAAAGTAGGCATTTTGAGGGGTATGTGGGTGTGTGTTTGGGTTAGAGATGGGCTATTCACGGTTCGAATGGGTCGTGTGAGGTATCAATGTGAAGCTTGTGTGGGGTAGAGTCAGAATGGCGTGTTTTTAAATGCAAGTCGCGTCAATCTGCGCATGCGCAGTTGGTTGTAGTAGGTAAAGTGGCCATTTTGGGGCAGTGAAGGAAGGTATTTGGGGTCGAGATGGACCATCCTTGGTCCGAATGCGTCCTGGGAGGTGTCATTTTGTAGTTCTCGGGGTGTACATTCCGAATTGGTGGATGTTCCCGTCATCTGTGACGTCATCGATGACGTCATCAGTAGGAGTATTAGCGAAAGTGAGCCTTATGGGGCAGTACAGGAAGGTATTTGGTGTAGAGATGGACCATCCGCGTTGCGAATGCGTCATGGGATGTGTTATGTTGTAGCTCTCGGAGTATAGACCCCGATTTGAGGGATATTTACAGCATCTGTGACGTCATTGGTGACGTCATCAGTACGAGTTGTAGCGAAAGTGGGCATTTTTTAGCAGTGAAGAATGTTATTTGGTGTAGAGATGGACCATCCGCGGTCCAAATGGACCGTGTGAGGTGTCATCTGGTAGCAACGCCCACCAACACCATTCTTAATGCTTCAACGCCCTGGTGAAATAGCTCAGAAGCTCTGATATTCCATGGAATTGTCACTAATTCTTCGAAATGCAGTGATGCCCGTCAACGCCCGTCGTTACACCTTAACACTCTAACATAACGCCATGATATAGACCAGAGAGAGAATAACAACAGCAACAACAAGAAGGATGACACATGAGAGAACAACAACAACAAGAAGTTTTTTTCATATAGTTTATTCTCCCCAATGTTACATCATACCCACGCTGGGGTAGCCGCGTTGGGTATATTTACAATTCAAGAAGATTCTTATCCAATCAGAGGCCACCATTTGCATGGTTCATATTCGTTCCTGTCCGTTAGATGTATTCTTGTCCAATCAGAAGTCTCCATTTCAGAAAGTGCCATCTGAACCGTTTATTCTAATCATCGTCGGGCAGGCCAGGATACCGTTGAGGCAACATATCCTCAGATAGTTGTTT
>JAVTVY010029655.1:0-13009 GCA_036873755.1 Hanleya hanleyi | reverse complement strand
AGGTGGTTGTGTGCACACCCGTAGTTCAGTCCGATTGACTGTCTTTGTGTCTCCGAATCCATCGGCTGGCTCCACAACATATACGTCAAGTCCATCCAGGCGTCGTACCACCTTGTACACCCTGCTGTTCCATTGGTCCTGGATCTTGTTGCGTCCCTTCAATCCCCGCTGGCGTACATACACCCTGGTACCAGTGTTGATGGGAGCTCCCTGAGCCTTTCGATTATATCCTTTTTTCCACAGCTCTGCTCCATGCTGCAAGTTCTTACTGGCCAGGAGGTATGCATCTTGTAGCCTCTTCTGGTGCTCTTCTGCCCAGTCTCCAGAGCCGGATGCCTCGGGATCTCGCAAACCCGTAAGGAACTCTACTGGTAGCCTGCTGTCTCTGCCAAACATCATGTAGAAGGGAGCTAAACCGGTGGATCCATGAGGAGTCACATTGTATGCGAAGGCAACCTCTTTCAGATGTTCATGCCACCGTCGCTTCTTTTTGAGGGGCAGAGTTCTCAAGAGATCATGTAAGGTACGGTTATAGCGCTCACATTGTCCATTACCTTGCGGGTGGTATGGTGTTGTTCGGGACTTGGTTATGCCGTAATATGTACATAAGCTGGCGATCAACTGTGACTCGAAATTCCTACCCTGGTCACTGTGAATCCTCAGGGGTACACCATAATGCATGAACCACTCTTGAACTAAAATCTGTGCCACTGTTGGTGCCTTCTGATTCCGTGTTGCTACCGCCACTGTATATTTTGTGAAGACATCGGTCATGACAAGCACGTTTTCCAGACCCGTAGCAGATGGTTCCAGTACTGTGAAGTCAATGGCTAAGACTTCCAATGGTCTTGTAGCACGCAGAGTTCCCATAGGTGTCCTAATGGACTTTGCAGGCATCTTTGCGAGGGTGCACCTCTCACATTTACTCAGCCAGTCACAAACAGTGTCGTGAAGTTTCACCCAGTAGTATCTGGCTCGAATCAATGCTTCGGTCCGCTCTATTCCTTGATGGCCATGATTATCATGTAGTCCCTGTGGTACCCGCTCCCTCAGGCAGTGTGGCAAGACCAGCTGTTGCGTTCTACCTTGCACCGGATCATGTAATTTCCTATACAGTACACCATCCTGTTCCACGAGACGATCCCATTGCCGCAGCCAGACTTCTACTGACAAGGCCTGCCTTTCCTGCTGGTCAGGCTTCTTTCCAGTCCTCCAATATTCTAGCACCTTGGAGATGACTTCATCCTTGACTTGTAGGTCTGCCAAGCTCGCAAGAGTCAGGTTGGGCAATGCTGTCAGCGGGGCACAGTGTGCCAGTGAGCCCTCATTAGAACTGATTATGACACGTTCCTGGGTTAGCCTGTCCTGTTGGAACTGTTCCCTGAGGCCTGGTGGGACAACTGTGGTATCGGTCAGACCTGCCATGATGTAATGAATTTCCTCTGCCTCTGCAATGAAATCGCTGCGACGTGAGAGAGCATCTGCATTCAGGTTGTGTTTCCCAGGTCGGTATTTTATGGCGAAGTCAAACGATGCTAATGATGATGCCCACCTCTGTTCCACCGCCGGAAGCTTGCTTTTGGTCAAGAGGTAGGTTAACGGGTTATTGTCCGTGTACACTGTAAATTTGGCCCCGAGCAGATAATCCCGAAACTTATCGGTAATCGCCCATTTCAATGCCAGAAGCTCCAACTTCTTGCTACTGTAGTTGGACATGTTTCGCTCAGCTCCACGAAGTCCCCTGCTAGCATATGCGATAACACGTAACTTTCCGTCCTGTTTCTGGGAGAGGACAGCTCCCAGGCCATTGTTGGAGGCATCAGTTTCTAGAATAAATGGGATGGTGTAGTCCGCATACCCCAGCACTGGTGCCGTTGTCAAATCTCTTCTCAGGTCGTTGAATGCACACTGACACTTGTCATCCCAGCGGGCCCCCAACAACACTGATTTCCTTTTCTGTCCTGATTCACTCAAACACTGTGAGACCAAATTATGCAGGGGTGTTGCTATCTGAGCAAACCCGGGCACAAATCTCCTGTAGTAACTCGCGAAGCCAATGAATGGCCTAAGCTGCTTCAAGGTGGTTGGGACAGGCCAGTTCTTCACCGATGTGATCTTGTCAGGATCCGTAGCTACACCTTCCGCGGAGATACAGTGTCCCAAGTATTTGACCTTCTCACAGAAGAACTTGCATTTGGAGAGTTCTAGTTTTAACCCAAGGTCAAACAGCTTCTGAAAAATCACCTCTAATCTTTTTATGTGATCCCTCATTGTCTTGGAGTAGCACACAATGTCATCTAGGTACACCAGCATTATTTGAAACACCTAGTCCCGGAACACTTGCTGCATTAACCGTTGGTACGTTGCCGGGGCAGAGCAGAGGCCGAACGGCATGCGATTAAACTCGAAAAGCCCGAGCGGGGACGTGAAAGCAGTTTTTCTCTTGTCTCCCTCCTTGACTTCGACTTGATGGTATGCAGATTTTAGGTCCATGGTTGAGAAGACCTTGGATCCAACCAGAGCGTCCATCGACTCTTCTATGCGAGGTAGAGGGTAGCCATCCTTTCGCGTTTTTGCATTAAGGAGTCTATAATCAACACATATCCTTAAAGCTCCGGACTTCTTCTTCACTAAGACGATTGGACTGGCATACTCACTGGCACTTGGTCGAATCACACCCTTTTTGAGCATTTGGTCAATCTGATCCTTCACTTCTTGAAGGTGATGTGGTGGTATACGGCGATATGGCTGTCGTATGGGAGCATCATCCACCGTTGGAATGCTGTGTTGAACTATGTCTGTGTGTCCGAGGTCATCTGAATCTTCAGCAAAGATGGGACGAAACCTCCTAAATAATTTGTTGACTTCCATCTTCTCATCGTCTGTTCCCTTGAATCCAGATAGGTCTAAACCTGGAATGGACTCTGCTTGCTTCCCCGACTGCCAGTCTTGTGGTTCCTGCACTAGAGAAGTTGTTTGTTTGCTGACGATGATTTCGTTTTCTGTTACACTGAGCACAACCTGATTGCCTTGAAGCTCAGCTGGCGTAACGACCCCGACTCTCGTTCTGGGTTTCAACCATATGTCCTCTTTCCCGAGGTTGATCACCTTTACATAGTATGATCCTGTGGAAGTGTCAACTAGTGTCCGAGCTATCATGATATTTCCTGGTAATGGTGCCTGTAATGGTTCTATGATGGCACAAGGACCGGAATATCCCCCTACCACCCTCAAGTCACTATAGCTTTCTGCTGGAACCACCACCTCGTCGTTTCCTGCTACCCTGCATACACTCATCTGATCTTCTTGTATGGGTGGAAACAAGATCTGATATTGTGGTAGGTGCTGCAGAACATTTGTCCCCAAGAGTCCAGGAATCGTCTTCTTCCGGGGGTTGTCACCAGTGTCCCTCGCGATCAGGATGCCTGCATTAGAGCAACATACATTGTTGACTACAACATCCATCTCGACGTATCCAGAAAACGGAATTTCGGAACCATTGGCTGCCCTTAAACTGAACCAACCGCCTATTGGACGTGGCTGTCCAAACTGGCTGACAAGATACTGTTGGAAGAATGACTCTGTCACAGTTGATACCATAGAGACGGTATCAACCAAACAATTCACTGGGATGCCACCCAGCTTTGCCACCACCGTAGGCACTCCTCCAACAGTATTCGTGAACCATGGCTGCGAATTTTCCACCTCCCTGTGCAACTGGTTAGGCCCTGCCACCCCACAGCTAGTGACAGGGCCCGCTAGTTTGTCGACCCCGTCCTAGCTTGTTGTCCGGACTCCTGCCTCTCTTGGAACCGCTTAAACGCGCGACATTCCGCCTTTCGATGCCCGGCTTTTTTGCAAAAGAAGAAGAAGAATTCCCTGGTTGCGCCACCAGCTGTTTGAACCTTTTCCACTTTGTCTGTCAGTGCTGCCTGACGAGAGGCAAGATCTTCTAAAAGCTTCTGCTGGTTCGCCAACAGAGTGGACATGGCACCCAACGTATTGCTTTGGTCGGGCATAACAGACTGGGCTGTTGACATGGCGGCAGCTCCATCAGGAAAATCCTCCTCCAAGTAGGTCATCTGGACCCTCGCCTTCGGACGTTTGGAATCCGGTATGTCGCACGCATACTTTAGGGCGATTGACCGGACATCTAAGAATGGGCTCTCAGGATGATCCTTGATGTGTTTATGCAACTCCCATCTCAGTCGGTGGTCAGTTAGACCTTCAATGAACTGCTCTCGCAGCATCATGCCGCGATCGGCAACATGTCGGGGCGAGGCCCTGGCGAGACGATCTAACAACTTGGAGAGTGCGTGTGAAAAAGTGGTCAAATCTTCACCCTCCCTCTGTTGACGCTCATAAAATAACCTTAGCAGTTGTGCAGGAGAAGAACTCTCCCCATATATCTCATGCAGGGCTGCAAAAATTACATCGACACTTAAATTCGATCTACATTTTACCTCTGCTTTAGCAGGACCTTCTAAATGGGATAAGATAAAGTCTATGGCCTCTTGACCCTGCAGGCTTTGAGACTGAAGAGTCGACTTTGCATCCTCCACCCAATCTTCTACGCCCACATCCCCAGCATACTTTCATAGTTTCCGCTCCCGCGGAATGACGACGGTGATAGGCTGTCCTTGCCTCCCTTGTAGCTGTTGTATGAGTTCACGATCTCTTGCTTGGGCAGTTAACAACCCTCGGAGTTGGCGTTGTAGCTGTTCCAAAGCATCACCCGGCTCTCCACCACCTTCAGCCGGATCGTGGAACACTTCTCCCTGCGGCTGGTCCATGGTTGGTCACCTGATATTTCCTACTATATTTCCATTTACCTAAATACAACTATTCTGCCTTATCCCACTTCTGACACCAAAAATGTGGCCCTAGTTCACTAATAGTAATACTTAACCATGGGCTCGTTAAACAGATAAGGCAGAAAACCAGTGATTGTATGAAGGACTTGAGTATTTAATGTAGAAAGATAATGACTAGGTCTAAATGAGCATGTCTACTGCAGGTTGAGGAGTTATATAAATGATAACTGCAGTGACGTACGTTATATAATATGACATTGACTAATATCTACAATCTACTACATGTGACAATGATTATGCTAATAGGTGACCAACCATGACCGAGTTAGATGATGATGGTTGCAATCTTGCAACTCTTCGGCAATTCCACCGGTCTACATGTACATGCATGTACAAATCCCAAACAATGGACCTGGTGGCTCACCCATCTCTTATCCTGGCCCAATCCCTGGAAACCAGGCTGACTGGGAATCAACTCGCTATACCATGTACATTGGTATGTTTCTCTTCATGTATCTCCACATGGTTTGTGTTATCTCAGACTGGCAATGTATTAATTCTGGTCTTTAGAGCCAAAACAGTGTTTGATGAAAAGATGCTGTGGCAGCCACGTTGTACAGAAGAAAGACTTGGCCTCTCACGTTACAGGACATTAACATACATCCCAGATACAGTCCTGCATTCCTGAACTGACCCATTTTCTAGGCTAAAGCTGACTAAAATAACTATCTGGGACACACAGTGACCTACTCTAAAAATAACAAACATACAGTGTAAGCTGTATTAACAGAACAGCAGTGCCAGCAATACTTAAACCCTAGTTTTTGGAATGGGGAAAGTGACCATCAAACAATGACCGGTCACATATATAAAGGGAACTATATAAATCCCTTGTGAGATCATTGGTGGACTATGGTGATGCAGTTTGGTACCCGGTGTACAAAAAGGATTTGAAACTCATCGAAAACATCCAGAGGCGTGCATTACTATTAAAGATTGTTACAGAACTCTCACATCTCTCGTACGAGGATAGACTTCGTGATCTTAATATTCCTATCCTAGACTATAGACGGAAACGGCGGGACTTAAATACAAATGTATAAAATATTAAGTCCCAAGGATGATAATGACCCAGGAACACTTCTTTGAACTGTCCACTCAAAGGAGAAGAGGACACTCCAAACATTTGGTGAAACCCGAATGTTCGACTCCATAGTTTCTCGCATCCGGGTAAAATATTTGCACACATTTGTGTCTGGAGTAATCCCTATACGTCATCCGTCCAGAATTCGAATAGCCACAATACATAATCAGTCCATAAGCCGTTAAGCCATAAACAAGTAACCACCAATTAGTCCGCATAATCCAAGCCATAGTCCACTGGGCGATATCCGGTCAGTTTACATTAAACATCAACAGGTCACAGTCAGTGTTTTATGATAAAGAGTTCACGTCTCGTCAGTTTTGTCGTCTTGGCCTAAATCCATCTTAGCTATTTTTGTTGCACCCCGAAGTTGTTCGGCAGGGGTGGGCGGAGACCTGACGATCACGTCCACAGAGCGAGACCTCTGTAGACCCTGGTAGGCGCGGGAGGCACCCATCTGCGTATCTCTGCCTGAACGTGGCGTGGACTTACCGGTATCGACGGTACCGTAGAGTCCGTAAATTTCGGTCTCTTCTCGACCTCTCTTTCCTTGTTTTTTTGTATGTCCAAATCCGTGACAAGGTCACACTCTGGGTCGCCCGCTTTGTGGCCATCTTTGAAACACTGCCTACATTTAATTGGAGCTTCACAAGTTGAAGCATGATGACCTTTTTGTAGACATTTAGAACAAGTCGGGCCCTTCTTTTGTAGACCAGACTGACTCTTCTGCTCCTTGTGGTATAAGGATGCCGTAAATAGGCCAACTTGTATTTTCTGCGGGAGGGGCACGGCGATATAAATGAAACGCCGGCCGGTCTTCCAACGCGTCAGCTGACCGCGGTCGTCCCTGTTCCGCTCGTATAGCAAGTTAGATAGCAGAGTTCTCTATATCTTAATTTGAGTATAATAGAGGCACATTACTGACGACCAGTCGTGTCGTACTCACCTCTTGGCCCGTGTTCCTCACGAGAAATGGATTTTTATCCAACAGTTGAATGGTGTTTTTCCGCACAATGATGCCATCCACTTGTAATTTCAATCGGGCTTCTCTAGTTTTCGGGTAGAGTCTCCACAAACCGCCCACAGGGGCTCGTTACCGTTGTTAATTGGTTAAATAGGTTGATTATAGGGGAGGGGGGGTTCGAGGTCGGTACTAAAAGATTATTACCGACCTCGACCCCCCTATAATCAACCTATTTAACCAATTAACAACGGTAACGAGCCCCTGTGAAACCGCCAATTTGTTGTGCTCCGTCAATTGAGGGGCAATTGTCCATTTTAAATCTGTGATAATTAATTTTAACCGAATGTGATTGTTAAGGGTTTGTGTATATATGTTGATTCGTATATTGCTTTGTGAATAAATTATTTTTCCTTTAAAAAAAATTGTTTGCTGTAAATGCGCAAATCTTGATCAAAAGATTACGAGGTTCGTCACCATAGTGAATCCAATGACGTTTCGAAAAAATCAACTTTGTTTTCGGATCAGTCTCTTTCGAAGTTTCCGGATAGTCACCTTACCGTATTTATAGAATCGTGTAATACACAGACGACGGGGACGCCAGTACGGTATCAGATCTCACAAAATTTCAAGCAAATTAGGAAATGCTTTGGCATAGATTATTTTCCAAAATTTAGTCCAGATATTATCCAGTCCAAAAACTAATCTGCATTTAATGCGGAATATACTTACCACGAACGTCGATTTTTGGAGTAAGTGACGGCTGTGTATTTTGACCAGCGCTCCCTGAACGATGTTGCGCTGAGCCCCAATATTCTTGGCAGTCATCAGTACTGAGGTTCGTAGCCTAATGATGTTGGTTCAGAACGTCTACATGAGGAACCATGGGAATTGATTTTGCAGTTATGAGGTAAAATAGTATGCCTTGGCTTGTAACCTCGCTGGTGAAATTTTGGGGGGATGTTGATATGTTGATAGCAATTGAATTATGCCACATTTTGGTCAAGAAATGTTTGTGTTAATAGGTAGCGTGGCCGAGCGGTCTAAGGCGCTGGTTTGTCAAGAGAAAAAAAAAAGGCGCTGGTTTTAGGCACCAGTCTCTATGGAGGCGTGGGTTCGAATCCCACCGCTGCCAATTTCTTTTATTCTTTCCTTGGAAATAACATTTGCCAGTTGCTAATCGAGTGCAAAAATGCATGCTGACAAAACAATAACGAATATTATTGATAAAAACAGTTCTACCTGTCAATGCCCCACATGATCCGATGTAAAGTTGGTGTTTTCTGATATCCGTTGACTTCAATGAAGTAACTGAGGTTAGTTAATAATGGCCAATCACGGCAAAAATATCATTTGTGGCAGCCGTGGGATTCGAACCCACGCCTCCGAAGAGACTGGTGCCTTAAACCAGCGCCTTAGACCGCTCGGCCACGCTACCATGAACAATATTTTAATGTGTTGACAAATCTAGAAAATTAAAACTACCGTTTTGTAACTAGTATCGACATTCGTAATGAATCAGAGGGCTTTCATGAGGGAGTGATTATCGCAGTTATGTGGCGAAATAAAGTAGGCCTATAGCATTGCCTAGAAACTCGATGGTGACGGGAATAGATATGACATTGGATGCCGCATATTGCTCAGTCAGTCATCGGTAGCGTGGCCGAGCGGTCTAAGGCGCTGGTTTTAGGCACCAGTCTCTATGGAGGCGTGGGTTCGAATCCCACCGCTGCCAAGATATTTTTACTCTTTCCAGGCAGGTAAAGTTTGCCTTAGTTCATTAGGCCACTCTACCATTACGGGGCAATTGTCCATTTTACATCTGTGATAATTAATTTTAACCGAATGATAATCCTGATAATTCGGATCTTATTAAGAATTGGCGACCTATTAGTTTATAGGTTTGTAGCTCGACTACATATAAGAGATATCATTCATGGGATGTTTCTTTGTTTATAGAGTTGCTTGAATTTCTCATTAAAAATATCTATGTGAAATTTGGCAACACAATATATCAGCAGCATATAGGTATTCCAATGGGTACTAATTGTGCACCCCTGTTGGCTGACCTGTATCTGTTCTCTTATGAATATGACTATATGCAGGCGCTTTCAAAAACCGATCCATTCAAAGCCCGTTCCTTCTCATTCACCATACGCTATATAGACGATCTTCTCGCTGTGGATAATCGCTATATAAATGACGCAGTGAAGGATATATATATCCACCTTCACTGGATTTGAAGGAAACTACAGATAGCCCTACAGGAACATCTTATTTAGATCTCTATCTCTATAAAAATGAAGCGGGCATTCTCTCTCGTCGACTTTATGACAAAAAGAGATGATTACAATTTCGACATCGTAAACTATCCCTATCTGGATAGTAATATTCCAGTGGGATCTGCATATGGCGTATACATATCTCGCTTAGTAGCATTTGCTAGATCCTGTGTTAAATGTGACGATTTTAATCAACGTCACAAAACACTGTTACAGAAACTTATAAACAGGGCTATTCCACCAAACGCCTCCACTCAAAGTTTCTCAAATTTGGCGATACATATCGCATGCTGATAGCAAAATACGAACGTAGCGTGCAAGATCTATGGGGCTACGTTTCGTAACATGTGTCTAATTCCGCTTAACCCGGGGCTAGGGGCCGTATGAGCCCATGTACTTCAAGATCCTCATGGTACTTATATGAACAGTCACAAACAAAGCGTGACTGAGGTACATCATTTTTAGATGACGACTCTATAACGAATATTATGGATTAAGAATACTGATCAGCGATACGGATTTGATATTTTGGAACATCATGATGTCTTGCCGGCATCATTGAAAATTGTTGACCGCTTCTCTCTTGCAGGAAACAAGCCTATGTTTATGTATACTTTTGTCTTTTTGAATTTGGTGCTAATACTGTTATATGGAAATGGAATAGGTCTTTGGATTATGGACGCGGATATTCTCTAATGGACGACGGCTGGATTATGAATGACGGACTAGACGCTTGTAATTGAACGTTGACTATAAGATCGTATCCAAAGCGTTATGGTGCCGGGACAAGTAAGAAGGTACTTACCGGTCCTAGTCAGTCAGGATGGCACCCGATGATGTCTTCTCTCAGCAATCCAGAATCCAAAAAGCAATGGCTGCCTCTTCACGCTGGCTATTTATGCCACCGACCACTTCCGGTCGGTTGGCTCCACAACGAGGCTGTCAGATTAACCTCCAAAACGAGGCATTAACCCACTGAGCACTACATTCTCCCCTGTTTTGATAAAGGGTGTTTTGACCTGATGGGCCAGGACCTTCAATGGAAACAGATTAATGAAGATAGCCCATAACGCCAGGTATAGCTGGTCCAAAAAGTAGTGCCAAATAAAATTTTGAACTGGAATGCTACCATTCCAACTTGCAACACCATTCTGCATTGCTATAAATGTATGACTATGAGGTTATGTCGTCAATCATACCACGACAAACACCATAATCATCCGCCACACAGAAACATGAGCCCACATATCCTCATGTCAAGGCATCATAAAATCACGAGTCCACCTGTCCACCAGGGAAGGTACACTACTATAAAATGTACACATTTGCACTTAAAACAGCCCACTTTTCCAAGATTTCGAAAAGTGCGCTACAAATTTATGATGCCACGCATACCCATAGCCCATCCTCTTTATCGGAGAGATGTGCTATCTTTCCCATGCATGCCATGGGGGAATGATTCCTAATATTACACTCCCTTCCCTCACGAAATACTGTAGGACCAAATTAAAAATCCAGCTGGTAAGCCAAGAATTGACGGGTCAGAGCTAACCATGAATGTCAACTGGGCAGAGCTAATCCCGCCCTGTCAGACTATAAATATGAAGTAAACCCTACCAATTACTAGGTGGGGGCAAAGATATTACCCGCCCCCAAAATAAAATAAAACGTTTAGATCCCAGCAACGGTTGAGCTATTACCCTCCGCTACCGGAATACTAACTATTAATTTACAAGTTCCCTAACAATTTAGAATTTTGTCGTTAATACGAAAAACATTGTACCTCACTCCTTTTCATATTCCTATCACAATCCCTAACAATTTTTAATAACCCAATTCTCCCCAAAACATTCTATACCCTAACAATTTGGAATTTTGATATGTCCTGAAATATAATTTAGAATTTTGCAGGTCCCAAAATTTAGTCATTTAGCGGGAGGCCATATGTCCGGCAGGCATTTCGCCGGGCTGCGTCAAAAACCAACCTGGTTGCTAGGTTCTGGACGCGCCCCACCCGATGAGCAACCACCCCAAGGTACCGAGGTGAATTGGCACCCGAGTGGCCACTCGGAGTCAGGTAAGGAGCGTCAGACTCCAGGACCAGGCGGTCCAGATCAACCGCCTGGATCACCCCAGCCATACGTGCAGTCGCGTCCGACCGGAGAATCCCAGCGTTCAATCCGAACACCACCCGTGGGAACGCCCTAATCCAGGCACCGGCATCTCCCTCCCCCCCAACAAAACTATGCAAGTGAATCGGATGACCTTTTGACAGATGAGCCGAAAGGATTGAGATGCAGCGATCTCGCGCCAAAGATTCAGTGGGCACGGTCTCCCGGCAGTGAATAACCACCGGAAGATCCCGCTGAGCTACAATAGGAAGAATTTGATGTAGGAAACGTTCCTGAAAGTAGAGATCTGCATCATGATGAGAATGAAGATCGAGGCCAATCTCACCCAATCCCACACATCGCGGATGTGCCAACAGACGGAATAATTGGTTCATCACAGCCGACGACACGGGAGCACTGGCTACGTGAGGATGAATTCCAAAAGTAAACTGACAACGAAAATCCGACAACAGCAAGGGCAGGTCTGACCAGGTTTCCGGGAATACAAAGTTAGAAATAAGGTACTGGAGCTGAATTCTTGAATCACTACGATTTGTTAGGCGTTCCAAGGCCTCAACGGATGGGACATTGAACTTCCGCAAAACTTTCTCTAAGTGGACGTGAGTGTCTATGGTGACTGAGGTGGAAGCCAAATCCGGTATTTCCATTGGGGTCTTGGCAGGCAGGGTGGTTGAAGGTACAACTGTAGCAAGAGTTCCTTTCCATACTGGTTTCCCGCAGATGTCTAGAAGGGTGTCCATCGGGGTTACCGAGTGGGAGACTCCCAATGCATGCGAACCCCCACAGCGGAGCAATCCAGTTCCACCGGCAAGCCTCTTAAGCCTTTGTTGAGTGGCCGGATCAAACTGTCCGATAATGGCGGCCAGGGCTTTCCAGTGGAACAGAACCGCCGCGCTGTTTGGTGGGGAGATCGTATACTCCGCCTTCACCGGGAGTCCCAACACCCCGGCAATCACCCGGAACAACGCTGCCTGGGTACCTGCAATCTGTACATGTGGATCAATGGTAAACAGCCTTCTCTTAAGGATGGTGTCCAACAGAACATCTAGTACCGGAACTTGGAGGATCTCCATCAGGAACTCGTACAGCCCAAGGATCTTATAGATCCACCGGATTAAATTAACATCATCAAAGAGTGCTGCATCCGTATGATCTTGGGCTTCTACATGTCTATGCAGGAAACATAGGGCTCCTTGCTCTGCCTCACACTCCCAGCAACACCGGTCTGGGGCCAGAAACCAGGGCATATGCGCAAACTGAACATGTTTTTTCATCTTCTGTGGAACCACTTTCTTACAGATAGCACACTCGTGATCCATGGTAGGCACCCCTATACGCCTCGGCAATACTGACACAGGCAACGAGTCCCCAGGCAACACAGGACCAGGCAACACGGAACCAGGCAACACGGAACCAGGCAACACGGAACCAGGCAACACGGAACCAGGCAACACGGAACCATCCATCTCCCCACTTGCCTCCCAGGTGTCAATAATTACGTACTCATCCCAGTCGATAGTTATCGACAATTCTTCTACTTCTTGTAATTCACTATCCATTACTGTGGGAAAAGGATGACATGATAAACAGTTGTTTACCTTGGAAATAATCCAAGGGTTAATGACTTCCACTGAACAAAATTAAATCCATCTTTGCACATGCTCTGTAAATTAATA
>JAVTVY010029654.1:0-12442 GCA_036873755.1 Hanleya hanleyi | reverse complement strand
GTCCGTGACGTTGATGACAAAAACTTTCGGATTAACAGCTGAATTTTGTCCCAACGATCCTCCGGAGGGTATACTCGCTGATGATAAGTATCGAACACTGCGCCGATGTAACGGCGAACTTGAGCCGGAACCAACTCTGACTTGAGAGGATGAGGGATGAATCCTAGATTCCGTAACACCAGGAGCGTGAACTGGACTTGCACGTTGAGACGGGCCTCGTCCGCTGCCCATAGAAGGATGTCGTCTATATAAACCTCTATCTGAATACCTCGCAGGTGTAGAAACGCCATGACAGGAGAGGTAATGCGGGTAAACAACCAGGGGGCTACATTGACCCCGAATGGGAGAACCTGCCATTCGAATCGACGTTCGTTGATAACGAAGCGGAGATAACCGCGATGACGAGGATGAATTGGAATATGAAGATACGCGTCCTGCAGATCGACTGAGGCCAGCCAATCCCGATGATGTATGCGGGCCCGAATCGATGAAACAGTCGGCATCTTGAAATGAGGGGGGGTGGTGAGATGAAACTTGTTTAACACTTTTAAGTCGATCACCATCCGCATCTGGTGCGAGTCTTTTTTGGGGATCAGAAATACGTGGCTGTAAAACCCCACACTGTCCTCCGTCCGAGGTAACTCCCTGTCGATGAGCGTGTCGACCGAAGACAGAAGAGTCCGCACGTGGTCCGCGGGAGCGTGTCGACCGAAGACAGAAGAGTCCGCACGTGGTCCGCGGAGACTGGTAGGCGGGATGGGCGTGGCCACACAATGAGTTTGGGAAGGGAACGAAAAGTCAACAGGAAGCCGTGCTCCAAAACTCTTAAAATCCAGGCGTCGTCTGTGATGAGACGCCAGTTGTCTACGAAGTATTGAAGGCGGCCGCCCACAACATGATGACTGAATGAACGGAAAGGCGGAGGATGAAAAACTTCGACTTGATCGGACACGGGAACTTGATAGTCATTTGGTGGAATGACCACCCCTCTTGGTTGGCTTCCCACGAAAGGAACGGCGACCTCGGCCTCGTGGAGGTTTGTCGATACCTCGAAAACTCCCCCGAGCGCCCCCATCTTGACGAGTGGTAGAAGACCTACGACCCCGCTTCTGGCGACGATCCGAAGAACCACCCCGAGCAACAGCCGCAATCAAGCGCGCAGTACGTTCTTCACGAATGACGGGAACAACAGCCTCAATAGCATTATTGAAAATGGACCTGGAGGCCAAAGGCTGATGAAGCAAATAATCCTTAACCATAAAGGAGACGTCCGGCTTGACAGTCTTAAGTAAGGCGTTGCGTTGCGCTTGGAGAAGCGAAACGTATGAATAAGAACTGGCCTCAATAACTTGACGGTTAGCCTGCACTAGGGTTTCAATAAAACCCCGTAAATAGGCCACGCGACCCGGAGACAAAGAAGTCGACCCATCGTCCAGGCGTAACTCAGGATCCAAAGCAATCCGCGAAGTAGCTAACAAAAACCAATCGGCGACTGAGGAAGCACGTTGGATTACCAATAACATCTCTTGGATATTCTCCACGCAATTGGCACTAAACTCAAGTGGAGATGACTTCGATGACTTAGAAATCTGTGGTAAATCTCGATCACATTTGGGTGGTTTGTCAGGTAAAACGTTATCATGAAGATCATGGGGAATCCGGAAACGAGGCTTTTTGAATTTATTGTCATCCTGTAATTGACGATCAAACTTCTCTAAATGATCCGCCCACGCTGGGGACGGAGCGCATGTACGAGGAGTCACAGGCTTGGAAGACATGAATGCAGAATCCGCTGCTGTCCGACACTTATTACTAGATGGAACAACCTTCGAAGAGGCGGGCATATCCGGAACCAACGCTAAAAGCGCCTGCATTCTCAGCAAATAATCCATCTTCGACGTATCTTCCGAACTTTCCCAAGAGGAAGACGAATCATCCGACGAACTCGAAGAGACCGGAGATTGAGAACGCGAAGATGATAAATCATGATCCACCGCATGGTCAAGGAAAGGCGCCCGATGATACTGAAGATGATAATCTTGATCAGAAGGAGCCGAAACCCGAGGTAAACGGTGAGTAGTATCAGGTGAATGAACTGTCAAAGTACGAGAACGGCGTACCGGCGAGCGGGAGGGCCGTAAAATGGTACCAAAATGAACCGGTGGACGAGAACTACGGATCGGGGATCGAGACCGACGAACCGACGCAATAGAATCACGAACAGGTGAAAACAAACGACAAGATGGAAAATCCGAATGTCGAGTACGAGAACGTGAATGTTTACGTGAATGTCGAGTCGCAGTATGTGAATGATGAAGTGAAGAATCAACAATCGCGGAAACTGGAGATCGTAAGTTCGCAACCTGAACACTTAATGGAAGAACGGAACGCGCTTCCATAGATTCTCCAGCATTAGGACAACTATATTTAGTTTTAACCCGTAAAGGAGAAACTGACCTGCGACGTCGTTTATTTGTTTTCTTCCTTCTAGAAGATACATGTGGAGAACCAATAGGTAATGGTGAAATAACCTGGGGCACAGAATTCTTTTGTTTGTCGGGAACAATAGAATGGCCAGCCAAGACCGACCTGGTCTTTGTTGACCGTAACAAAGGAACTGGTTTTGGATCGGCCCTAGACAATGAGTCTCCAGACCGGGTCAAACTGTCTAGTAACCTAGAATTATCATCCCGTAGGATTGTACCGCTTGGTGGTATACATACTGACGCGGGAGACACTGAGTCTTGACCAGCTCGGTCAAGATCTTCATTAGACTTCATGTCATTAACCAAAGAAATTTCTAAGACCCGTCTGTCGATCTCCGACAAAGACGGGTCATCACAAGAATGTAAAAGAAAAGCCCGACGGGCCTGGGCATAATTCTTCCAGGCCGCCGGATCCCATAATACACACTCCGCGCACGTGGACGCACGGTAACACAAATCTTTACACGCAAAACAAGCCGTGTGAGCGTCTAAAGGGGAAACATTTTTCCCGCACGTACGACAAGGAATACAAGACGGAACTTCCGACATAATACAGTAAGTTCCGAATCAATAACAAAACTCAACACCTGATAAAGGATATACCAGCGAGACAACAACAACTAATGTTGTAAAATTGCCTCTGAACACTTCCCTAGATGTGCACTGCTCGAGCAAACAGGAGAAAGAGGAAGAGAATGGGCTGTGCATTGGCTTTTATGGTAACCACGTTGGGAAGAGTGAGAGCTCTCCTAGGGGCGGATAACTCTATCTCCTAGGGGAGATAATTTTTAATTTTTAACTTCCGTTTCTACGTTTGATTGTGCATTTAAATGGAGTTTAAAGGCAATAATTGAAGCAGGTTTACGATTTAGGCAACGAATGGTACCATTGGAGCTCAGTCACTGGTGTATCTTGGACATTTGGGCAGGCGAGACAAAATTAGTACAGACCCAGAAAAGACTTTCGCTGTACAAAACCGGCCCATTCCTCTGTAACGAATGGATATCAGGAGTTTGCTTGGTCTCTTGTTATAGACAATTATACAAGACTGTCACAATTGCAGCTGCTCTACACCCACACTAACAGCGAAGAAAACAGCTTTCGCATAGGACAAAATTGCACACGAATCACTGAGGCAGATTCTGGGCACCACCCTGATGCTGGCCATGCCAAACTTTTGACAGTCGTTCATCTTAGATACAGACACGAGTTTCTGCTATTCACTCAGATCAGTGGAGGCAGTTTGAGAGTCGCGTATTCCGTTGAACGTGTCGAATTCTGAGGATGAGAAAAACCACCCCCTGCCTACCATCCCGAGCCTAACGGCATGATGATGATGTTTGACAAAGAAATAACCTTATCTCATTTCAAAGTGGGAGTTTGGGCAAGATATGAAGCACAATGTCTTACACGTGTTCTTCTTTCTATTTACAGATACTGTGTGACCAACAGAAAATACGAGATCAAAGCTGAATTGCTACAGATTGGGAAAGGAAAATCATTCAGAAGGACAGAGGAGCAGGGCATCAGAAATCACCGGAGAGAAGTCCTTTTGAAGATCCTGTGGTGTGTTTGTCTTAAAGATCTGACAGTTCTGGGAAGCACTGGAAGGAACATCTGCACAGGACTCATCTGTGGAAACAAGGAAGGCCTTGCCATCACCTAGAGTTCGGGGAACCTCCATCATGCCCCGAAGCAATCATTCCTCATTGATAACTAAAATTGTGAGCCTGGGCGGCTTCCAGAAGTTCAGAACTGATTACATAGACCGATCACAGCGTCCATTTCATGTAATCTTATCTATAGCTGCAGCCGGTATTGGCTTGCGGTCATATAGAATTAATTGCAAACCCTGCACAAAACAGCCATAGATTTACTTGGACACAGCTCACCAGCCTTCTGTCCAGGAGTTGCCATCCATTCATGCTTACACAAGTCCCAGGCCTCCTGACCAAGGCTGTATACTACCTACACTGGGTGACCACCGGTTCTGGCTAGGGTCTATCGATTCATACATCTATAGGTATACAGCCTAACACAAACTTTGAGGGGAAAAGGGGGGGGGGGGTTCTTAGACCAGGTACCTGCCCACCCACATTGTGATATTGATGTCATCGTCACCAGATCCTGTGTGGACTGTGCAGCCACGATAATTAAGCTTGATAATCCAGCCTTGAAACCAGGCCGCAGAGCGAGTCGCTATTCAGCAGAGCGGTGAAGTCTGAGGGTCTATTCCTATTAGAGAGTGCTGCCTGCTGCCAAAGTTAGCCGTGCAATTGATTTGTTCTGCGAAGTCTGGCAGAGTGATGGACAGGTGCCGTAGAAGGTTTTATACTTTGAGAGTATGGTGGTGCCCAGGCCGTCCGAAATCAATGATAGTTACCAACACTTGAAGAGGGCCAGGCTGTGTACAGCCCGGGAGTGGACGAAGACAGTGAGAAAGAAGCCAGATGCTGGAAAAACAGGATGAGTGAGTGAATACGATTTAACGTCGCTTTCAACACTATTTCAGTCATATCACGAGGTTGGTTCCTATTCCTTTTCACACCCGGAATTAAACCACCCGGGTAGGGTCCTATTCCTTTTAACACCCTCGACCCCACGGGTGGGGTCCTACACCTTTTCACACCTGGGATCTCCATGGTGCTCCAGTTAGTTGCCTCTTACGACAAGCTCTCTTTCTTACGATGAGCTTGCTGGACAAACATGAAGGAGGCTGAAACGGTACCGCGATAACAGTGCAGTAACTACCCCTGTACTTTTGAGTTGTGACGAGGTCTGTACTGTAGTCTTGCTTAGACTGTGGCCATGACCAAGCCTATCAGCGTCTTAAATTGGGTTGTTGTACATTGACTTCCACTTAAAGGTAACTATAAAAGTATAGGTAAGCCTAATGTGTAGATTATGGTCTAGGGATTCAGCGATCTAAATCTTGTATACCTTATGCTGATTATTGAATAATATTTATTTGTTTTGGCTGTCTATACAAGTCTTCCTTTCCCACCTGCTCTATTCCGATAAGGTCACAGGTTGAATTGAACTACCTTAGTGGCCAAGACCAGTACATGAGTTAATTCAGAGATACCTGACAATTTGTATTTGTAGAGTTACTTCAGGCCCACAGATGACCCAAGTCAGTTTGACGGTCTTCAAGGCATAATAAGTACATATATGAGTTGCAGCAAGTACAATGGCACATGCCCAAGATACCTGGCCACCCTCATGTACCCGTGGGAGGTGGGGACCTCATCTCTTTCATTCACAATTAATTCACAAAGATTAGGGGGTTGTCGGGTGCTAGAAGGTTAGGCTGAGAACCTGGGGGTTGAGACCCATCTCTACAGAATAGTGCATGCATCATCTACATGTGTGATGATGAAAGCTTTCAGAATATATAGGGTTATGGGGTGGGTGAGATTAAGTTTATTACACAGACAGATGGTGGGACTCGTGTTCCAGTGAACATAAAATACGATCTTTATGTTTGTTTTGCTCTCCTGAAAAATTTAAGATGGGGGGGGGGGGGGGGGGGAATTTGGTTTATTGTCACACTCAAGGTTATTTCACTCATATGGTAACAGCCAGTTTTAGAGAGGGAGGAAGCCGGAATACCCGGGGACAACCACAGTCTGTCGGCAAGTAAATATCAAACTTCCAAACTTGCAAAGCGGAGCTCGAGCCCGTGCTGGTTCAGCAGTGTGAGGCTAGCGGTCACCAGCGAAACGCCTTAGACTACTTGGCCACTGAAAGCCCCGAAAAATTTAACAACACAGAATGTGACTGTACATACAAATAATAATATATTATGTTATTATACATGTATCACAGAGAGAACTGAGATAAATAAACAATATTTTAAATACACACAAATAAATGCCATAGATATCACAGACTAAAATCACATATGATATTGCTTCAATATATTGTCAACCTTATTGCATTTGATATCAATGCATACATTTCAGTAAGCCTGCCATGACGTATCACTAATAATGCCATGACGTATCACTAATAATGCCATGACGCATCACTAATACTGCCATGACGTATCACTAATACTGCCATGACGTATCACTAATAATGCCATGACGCATCACTAATACTGCCATGACGTATCACTAATAATGCCATGACGTATCACTAATAATGCCATGATGCATCACTAATACTGCCATGACGTATCACTAATAATGCCATGACGTATCAATAATAATGCCATGACGCATCACTAATACTGCCATGACGCCTCATTAATACTGCCATGATGTATCACTAATACTGCCGTGATGGATCATCAATACTGCCATGACGCATCAATGATACTGCCATGACGTATCACCAATACTGACATGATGTATCATGAAAACGGTTAGGACATCATCACCACTACTGCCATTACGTATCACTATATAATTCTGTCATGATGTATCATTAATACTGCCATGACATATCACAACTACTGCCATGACGTATCACTATATAAATTCTGCCATGATGTATCATTAATACTGCCATGACATATCACAACTACTGCCATGACGTATCACTATATAAATTCTGCCATGATGTATCATTAATACTGCCATGACATATCACAACTACTGCCATGACGTATCACTATATAAATTCTGCCATGATGTATCATTAATACTGCCATGACATATCACAACTACTGCCATGACGTATCACTATATAAATTCTGCCATGATGTATCATTAATACTGCCATGACATATCACAACTACTGCCATGACGTATCACTATATAAATTCTGCCATGATGTATCATTAATACTGCCATGACATATCACAACTACTGCCATGACGTATCACTATATAAATTCTGCCATGATGTATCATTAATACTGCCATGACATATCACAACTACTGCCATGACGTATCACTATATAAATTCTGCCATGATGTATCATTAATACTGCCATGACATATCACAACTACTGCCATGACATATCACAACTACTGCCATGACATATCACAACTACTGCCATGACATATCACAACTACTGCCATGACATATCACAACTACTGCCATGACATATCACAACTACTGCCATGACATATCACAACTACTGCCATGACATATCACTAATCATGCTAATACTGCCATGACGTATCACTATATAAATTCTGCCATGATGTATCAAGAATACTGCCATGACATATCACTACATAAATTTGACCAGGACATATCACTAATACTGCCATGACGTATCACTATATAAATACTGCCATGATCACTAATCTGCCATGACACGGTATCAATAATACTGCCATGACGTATCACTATATAAATACTGCCATGATCACTAATCTGCCATGACACGGTATCAATAATACTGCCATGATGTATCACTAATACTGCCATGACACGGTATCAATAATACTGCCATGATGTATAACTAATACTGCCATGAAGCTTGAAGCTATTTGTTCTTCACTGTGATATTTTTACGGACAATACACAAACTTTGATATGATTTTTTTGATTCAGTTTATGGCATTACTTCCATGATACAATTTGCTGATAATAATATTAGCTATTTCACATTCTTGTTATGAAAATTGCAATTTATAATTTTTTTCTTGTCTTATGAGAAATAATCATAATTTACAATACTGTGGTCTTACGAGGTATTAGATAAGAATACATACCGTACCAAAATTAACAGGATATATTGAGGTAATTATTGCTGGTTGTACAGTAGGTACGTATTTTGCTCCCTCTCACACATATATTATTCCAGATTCCATTGAGATGTCATATGAGAGTACATTTGTACATAAAATTTCTGATTTTCTTCAGAGTATTCCTGGTGAATTCTCACATCCAGTGTTGGAGTTACTGCCGAATCACCTTACTTTGTACATGTACCATTTCTGATCAAATATTCAGCGCTTCTGGAAAAAAAAAAACACCATATGGATATGGAGAATAGCAATAGTGTAACTCATCAAGGGGTCATCGTCATGAAGACTAAGGGAAGGCAACTCCATAATAGCCATGTCCCTCCGTGTTAAAGCATTTGTATGAGCAGAGAAGAGCCCTCACTGGTACCACACCCACAACACTGTTCTCAATCTTGAGGGCCTGAAATGAGATACAAAACAAATATATGGTGAATAATACATCATCACTCAACCTTAAATCATGACAAACAAGCTGATCTTCCTCTTTGATGAACAAACTATGAGCATTACTTCTACTCTGAATTTACAATTATATAATACGAAAAAATCAAGTAGGGTCCCATCTCAGTAAAGCTGCTTGATAATGAGCCCCTGTGCTTCCTGCCATGCCTGCAGGCTAACATTACACATGACCCTGTGATGACCCAATCATTATAACATTATAGAAGAGCTATGTAATTGTAGCCTCACAAAAATAGGGTTACCAGCTAGAGACTTATGTACAGGTATTTGATGAATATATGTCCTTATGTTTATATGTAAAGATGAGTCAATAGTTATTATGTAACTATGAACTGATTATTATCAACTATGAAGATTCATCAATTCGAAAAGATTTTTGTACCTTCTTGGAATTGAGAAACCTGACACATTTAACTCTCAAGTATAAAGAGGTTTGTACCTTTTTGGCATCGATAAATCTGACACATTCAAGCCAGGTGTTGAGGAAAGTCTCTCCACAGAGAGCACATCTACTGGCCTGTGATAACATGTCCCTGATCTGTGGGTAATGACGGATTGATCGTCTCAGGTATGACCACCTATACAGCAAAAATCAAAGGTATCAATAAACATAAATGGTAAGTCACGGTGATCAGCAGATGAGTGAAATGTAGGGCTAAGCAAGAATGTTATGTTATGGTGACTGGCTGAACTGGGGGAGGGAGGGGGGGGGGGAGAGTGACTTTGGTTTATTGTCACACTCCAGGTTATTTCACTCATCTGGTGACAGCAAATCGGAGTACCCGGAGAGAACCACCATCCATCGGCAAGCAACTGACAAACTTTCACACATGCACCACTGTGGCTAGTGATCACCAGTGAAGCGCCTTAGATCACTCGGCCGCCGGGGGCCCTGGGCTGAACAGTGTTGCCTAGAGGTTATCCAAACTTGATTTGAAGAGGGCCAAATGGGTTTCCTAAAATCCTTCTTTCAACATTTCTTCGAATGTGCACAACCCATACAGGTTACCTTGAGAATAGTTATGGTAACCCAAATGGGTGGGTTACCACGCCAAATTTTACATAACACCCCTGCTAAGAGATATTAGACGAGGAGAATGAAAGTCTCTTTGCTCTACCCCAACATAAAATTTATACTTATATTCCTAATTTCCATTATATTTGATTTTCGTCAGCAACATATTTACTTACCTGAGGGGCGAGTTGGAGAGATACATTAAATGAATATCACACTGAGATATTCTGATGTGACACTACTACCTACACCATGGGATCTCAATTACAACTGTCAGATCTATTGTAAGTTATGGAGGAATATATATACCACAGTGCAGTAGGATTATCATTACTATGTAACAATACACCAACACAATACTGAATACCATATTATACATATCTAGATAAAGAAATATTATGTTTGAAACAAAGAGCTAAAAAGCAATATTGAATTAAAATTCTACAACGGCTGATCTATGAACGAAAAAACCCAACATTTGTTCATTTCTACTCATCTATCTATAATACATGCATGCAAAGTTCTACAAATGAAAGTGAAATATTAAATCTACAAATAACTAAACCAAAATACTACAACTAGTCTTGTGATATATACACCGACTTCTAAATGCCTATCGAATCAAAATACTACACAATATTCTGACTAAACTGCCCATTCAGAAATACCTTTTTTCTGGACTCCTGTGGAGCAAAAATTGCCGCACATTTGATAAAGAAGTAGGCGAACACCGGTATAATATCTGTTACAACGTGGCTTGTCCTAAAGTATCTCAGACAATGAGTCAGAGTACAAGTCCATGGCTCAATGTAGAAAACATTGAAAACAAAAAGATACCAATATTACTAGTCACTTCCTTATATAGTTCTACTTCAATGCAGTTATCTGAAGGGCACAGATATTCAAAAGCTTTTGAATGTTGTACCATACCATGAGCAGTACCATATATCAATCTAATGTGCACACTATATTGTGGATTAATGCCTTCTTTACAAATGGATTCTTTGCTGTCATAAACAGATTAAGGAGGAGATATTTCCTCATGTGCTGGAGGAGATATTTCCTCATGTACTGGAGGAGATATTCCCTCATGTACTGGAGGAGATATTCCCTCATGTACTGGAGGAGATATTCCCTCGTGTGCTGGAGGAGATATTCCCTCGTGTGCTGGAGGAGATATTCCCTCGTGTGCTGGAGGAGATATTCCCTTGTGTGCTGGAGGAGATAATCCCTTGTGTGCTGGAGGAGACATTCCCTCGTGTGCTGGAGGAGATATTCCCTCGTGTGCTGGAGGAGATATTCCCTCGTGTGCTGGAGGAGATATTCCCTCGTGTGCTGGAGGAGATATTCCCTCGTGTGCTGGAGGAGATATTCCCTCGTGTGCTGGAGGAGATATTCCCTCATGTGCTGGAGGAGATATTCCCTCGTGTGCTGGAGGAGATATTCCCTCGTGTGCTGGAGGAGATATTCCCTCATGTGTGCTGGAGGAGATATTCCTCATGTGCTGGAGGAGATATTCCTCATGTGCTGGGGGAGATATTCGCCGTGTGCCGGGAGGAGATATTCCCCTCATGTGCCGGAGGAGATATTCCTCATGTGCCGGGAGGGCGATATTCCCCTCAGGTGCTGGAGGAGATATTCCCTCGTGTACCGGAGGAGATATTCCCTCGTGTGCTGGAGGAGATATTCCCTCATGTGCTGGAGGAGATATTACCTCATGTACCGGAGGAGATATTACCTCATGTGCCGGAGGAGATATTACCTCATGTGCCGGAGGAGATATTACCTCATGTGCCGGAGGAGATATTATCTCATGTGCTGGAGGAGATATTCCCTCATGTGCTGGAGGAGATATTCCCTCATGTGCTGGAGGAGATGGTCTCATGTGTTGAATGGATATTTCTCAGCGTGCTGAAGGAGATATTTCCTCATGTGCTGGAGGAGATATTATCTCATGTGCTGGAGGAGATATCCCCTCATGTGCTGGAGGAGATATTCCCTCATGTGCTGGAGGAGATATTCCCTCATGTGCTGGAGGAGATATTCCCTCATGTGCTGGAGGAGATATTCTCTCATGTGCTGGGGGAGATATTCCCTGATGTGCTGGAGGAGATATTCTCTCATGTGCTGGAGGAGATATTCCCTCATGTGCTGGAGGAGATATTCCCTCGTGTGCTGGAGGAGATATTCTCTCATGTGCTGGAGGAGATATTCCCTCATGTGCTGGAGGAGATATTCTCTCATGTGCTGGAGGAGATATTCCCTCGTGTGCTGGAGGAGATATTCCCTCATGTGCTGGAGGGGATATTCTCTCATGTGCTGGAGGAGATATTCTCTCATGTGCTGGAGGAGATATTCTCTCATGTGCTGGAGATATTCTCTCATGTGCTGGAGGAGATATTCCCTCATGTGATGGAGGAGATATTCCCTCATGTGATGGAGGAGATATTCTCTCATGTGCTGGAGGAGATATTCCCTCGTGTGCTGAAGGAGATATTCTCTCGTGTGCTGGAGGAGATATTCTCTCGTGTGCTGGAGGAGATATTCCCTCATGTGCTGGAGGAGATATTCTCTCATGTGCTGGAGGAGACATTCCCCTCAGGTGCTGGAGGAGATATTCTCTCATAAGATGGAGGAGATATTCTCTCATGTGCTGGAGGAGATATTCCCGCGTGTGCTGGAATGGATATTTCCTCATGTGCTGAAGGAGATATTTCCTCATGTGCTGGAGGAGATATTATCTCATGTGCTGGAGGAGATATCCCCTCATGT
>JAVTVY010029653.1:0-12228 GCA_036873755.1 Hanleya hanleyi | reverse complement strand
AATGCTTCAAAATGTGTGCTATTAAGTACATTTTTAAAGGGTCTGTATTTGTTGCTCCCAATCACCCATAAATCTAAGTTGCGCCACTTTTAGAGTGGTCTAGATATCTTCCTAATACATTTATCTATCTTTCTGACCCATTTTTGGGTGTCTAACTAGGAGATACCCTCCCAGACAGCGCTAAATGGGTATTATAGACAGGTCCCAGCCAAGAAAAAACTAGCATTTTTTCTGGTCAAAGTTTTCTCAGTGGTTCAGTCATGCTTGACTTATGCCCTTTCAATTTCGCTGAGGGGCCACCCTGGATTTGGCCTCAAATCCAATATGGCCGCCAAAATCCAAAATGGCCGCCAAAACCCAAAGAAGCTCACACTTTTCTGCTCGAAAATCAATTTTCTAACCACAAACAAGGTTTTTTTCTAGTCCTACGGAAATAGGATAATTAGTTAATTTTGGGATGACCTGTAATTGGTCTGAAAATTCAATATGGCCGCCAAAATCCAAAATGGCGGCCAATCTCCATTGAATCACACATTTTCCTGCCCCAATATGTAGAGATAGACCATCCTTGGTCCGAATGCGTCCTGTGAGGTGTCATCTTGTAGCTCTCGGGGTGTAGACCCCGATTTGAGGGATATCCATATCATCTGTGACGTCATCGGTGACGTTATCAGTACAAGTAATAGCGAAAGCGGGCATTTTGGGGGTGCGTGTGGGTGTGTTTGGGGTAAAGATGGACCATCCTTGGTCCGAATGTGTCGTGTGGGGTGTCATGTTGTAGCTCTCGGGGTGTAGCCACGACTTGACGTTCTTCCATGTCATCTGTGACGCCATCGGTGGCGTAATCAGTACGAGTAGTAGAGGAAGCGGGAGTTTCGGAGGTGCAATGGAGTGCGTTTGAAGTTGATGACGGCCTTTTTTCCATCCAGCTACCCGATAGAGTTACCTCTGAGTGTATGCGGGAGTGTGTGTGAGTGAGTGAGACTGGTCTAATGTATCGTCTGTTTTCATCATTTTGCACATGCGCAGTCTGGTCGTAGTATAGAAAGTAGGCATTTTGGGGATTCGTGGAGGTTTGTTGAGTGATTGAGGGATCAACCCTGGTCAAATGGACCGTGTGGGGTATCAGTGTGAAGCTCTCGTGGATCAGACTGGCTTGTTTTCATTGGAAGTCGCGCCAATCTGCGCATGCGCAGTTGGGGTGTAGTAAGTAAAGTTATCATTTTGGGAGGTGTGTGGGGGCCTGTTGAGTGATGAGGGACCATTCTTGGTCCGAATGTCTCGTGTGAGGTATCAAAGTGAAGCTTTCCTGGTGTAGACCATGACTTGAGGGGTGTCCCTGTCATCTGTGACGTCATTCTTGACGTCATCAGTAGGAGTAGTAGCCAAAGTGGGAATTTTGGGGGTGTGAAGTAAGGTGTTTGGGGTAGAGATGGACCATGTTTGGTCCGAATGGTTTTCTGATTGAGGGTCCAGCAAAGCTGTGAGGCAGAGTTGAATCCCGTTGGCTCTGAACATGCGCAGCGTCACCTGCGGGGATGTGTTTGAGCGATTGAGGGACCATTCTTGGTCCGAATGCGTCGTGTGGTGTGTCGAAGCAAAGCTTTCATGGTGTGGAACACGACTTGAGGGATATGCGGGTCATCTGTGACGTCATTGCTGACGTCCTCAGTAGGATTTGTAGCCAAATTGGATATTTTGGAGGTGTGAGGGAAGGTGTTCGGGGTAGAAATGGACCATCCGTGGTCCGAATGCGTGGTGTGAGGTGTCATCTTGTAGCAGCACCCACCAACGACAAGCTCAATGCCCTGATGAATTAGCCCTGAAGCCCTGCGCGTCTATAGGTAGCTCTACGGTTTTAGTCCGTGATAAGTGCTATTCTGATTCATGGTTAGTCTAAAAGTAGAGCAACAACAACATCATCAAATATTAAAGATCAATCTCAAGACTCATCCACGCTATGGGTGTTTACACTTCCTCGTGCAAACAGAGTGCCTGATTCCTGTGGGGTTTATTTAGGATACGAGGCATCTTCTAATATGTACAGACTCCACCACACACCACACCACACCCGCACCCTGGTGTACCCTATTCTCTAATGGCTACAGTGTACAGGGTGCACCACAGGTACGTGCACATGCGTGCGATGACATCACTTCCGAGCTCTGAGCTCCACAAGCTTTGAGCTCCAAGAGCTCCGATCCAAGATCTCTGCCACATGTGAGCTACCACCACCACCTGGCGTTGACGCCTGACGCCTGTGGTGTGTGGTAGTGTGTGGTGGTGGTAGAACTGGTGTGTGGTGGTGGTAATAGTGATGTGTGGTGGTGTCTGTACATATAGGGATTAACTCGTGTCCCTCATCATTCTGAGATCAGAACAATGAGCTTCTGAATACACAGACAATAGCATAAGTTAATTGTAAACACACCCATAGTGGTTTCCTTAGCGTGGATGTGCTGTGATGGAGGGGATAATGAAAGGATTGACCTGTAATCTTTGATGTTGTTGTTGTTCTACTTTTGAACTAACTAATCAGAATAGTACTTATTACGGACTACACCCGTACGTATATGCGCGCAGGACTTCAGGGCTAATTCACCAGGGTGTGGAAGCATTGAGCTTGTCGTTGGTGGGTGTTGCTACAAGATGGCACCTCACACGACGCATTCGGACCACGGATGGTCCATTTCTACCCAAATACCATCCTTCACACACCAAAAATATCCACTTTGGCTACAAGTAAGTCAGTAATGACGTCACAGATGACCCGGATATGCTTCAAGTCGTGGTCCACACCATGAAAGCTTTGCTTTGACACCTCACACGACGCATTCGTACCAAGAATGTTCCCTCAATCGCTCAAACAGTTCCCCACGCACCTCCGGAATGACCACTTTACTTACTACACCACAACTGCGCATGTTCAGATTGGCATTCAGACATCTTCTTTCAATAAAAAAACTTGCCAGTCTTTCTCTATCCCACGAAATCTTCACTAGGACATCCCAACCAAGCCATTTGGACCAAACCTGGTCTCTCTCTAACCCAAACACCTTACTTCACACCCCCAAAATTCTCAATTTGGCTACTACTCCTACTGATGACGTCAAGAATGACGACACAGATGACAGGGACACCCCTCAAGTCATGGTCTACACCACGAAAGCTTCACTTTGACACCTCACACGAGGCATTCGGACCAAGAATGGTCCCTCGCAACTCAACAGACCCCCACACACCTCGCAAAATGACCACTTTACTTACTACACCCCAACTGCGCATGCGCAGATTGGCGCGACTTCCAATGAAAACAAGCCAGTCTGACCCACGAGAGCTTCACACTGATACCCCACACGGTCCATTTGACCAGGGATGATCCCTCAATCACTCAACAAACCTCCACGAATCTCAAAAATGCCTACTTTCTATACTACGACCAGACTGCGCATGTGCAAAATGATGAAAACAGACGATACATTAGACCGGTCTCACTCACTCACACACACTCCCGCATACACTCACAGGTAACTCTATCGGGTAGCTGGATGGAAAAAAGGCCGTCATCTACTTCAAACGCACTCCATTGCATCTCCGAAACTCCCGCTTTCTCTACTACTCGTACTGATTACGCCACCGATGGCGTCACAGATGACATGGAAGAACGTCAAGTCGTGGCTACACCCCGAGAGCTACAACATGACACCCCACACACATTCGGACCAAGGATGGTCCATCTTTACATCAAACACACCCACACGCACCCGCAAAATGCCCGCTTTCGCTACTACTTGTACTGATAACGTCACAGATGATATGGATATCCCTCAAATCGGGGTCTACATCCCGAGAGCTACAAGATGACACCCCACAGGACGCATTCGGACCAAGGATGGTCTATCTCTACATATTGGGACAGGAAAATGTGTGATTCAATGGACATTGGCCGCCATTTTGGATTTTGGCGGCCATATTGAATTTTCAGACCAATTACAAATCATTCCAAAATTAACTAATTATTCATACCCTACGTAGGACTAGAAACAAAACCTAGTTTGTGGTTAGAAAATTGATTTTCGAGCAGGGTTAGAAAATTGATTTTCGAGCAGGAAATTGTGAGCTTCTATGGGTATTGGCGGCCATTTTGGATTTTGGCCGCCATATTGGATTTGAGGACAAATCCAGGGTGGCCCCTCAGCGAAATTGAAAGGGCATAAGTCAAGGATGACGGAACCACTGAGAAAACTTTGACCAGAAAAAATGCTAGTTTTTTCTTGGCTGGGACCTGTCTATATGGGTCTATATGGGTCTCGGTGACTTTTTTCAAAAATTTCACCGATTCGTGCCGGGACACTTCCTATCGTGTTCTAAATGACGAGACGTGAAAAACAAATCCAAACAACCCTACCGCAAATGTATAGAAGTACGTTTCCCAGGGGACAAACATTGATCGTTTACCCCCAGTATGGGACTATATGGGGCTATATCGTACTTTTTCAAAAATTTCACCGATTCGTGCCGGGACACTTCCTATCATGTTCTAAATGACGAGACGTGAAAAACAAATCCAAACAACCCTACCGCAAATGTATAGAAGTACGTTTCCCAGGGGGACAAACATTGATCCTACACCCCCAGTATGGGATTATATGGGGCTATATCGTACTTTTTCAAAAAATTCACCGATTCGCTGCGGGACACTTCCTATCATGTTTGTCTTGACGAGACTAAGAAAACGAGACCCCACAACCTATACCGCAAATGTCGAGAAGTAGGTTTCCCAGGATGGTCCTATACCCCCATACCCCATATAGGCATTTTCACGTAATTTAGGATAAAGTCCGTGTTCCGTATTTTTCAGGAAAAATTTTACATGCACCCACCCATGCTTGAAATATACTTCACTTTGATACCTCATACAACTCCATCGGCCCATTAGGGGCTCCCCTAGCTCCAAAACGTCTAGCAGGACACATACAAGGTCCAGTTTTCGACACCAGGTGACCACATCCCGACGAAATGGCCAGTTTTCGACACCGGATGTGCCGCCATCTTGAACATACGTGCCGCCATCTTGGATCTGGCCCATAATGCACCGGGTCAAAATACTCGCTTCTGATTGGCTGAGAGCTCTGTGACGGATTTGAAATACTCGCTTCTGATTGGACGAGAGCTCCGCATTGCGTCTGCGCATGCGCAGAATGATATTCCTACCGTACACCCAACCCATCACGAATGCTTCACTTTGATACCTCACTCGACCCCATTGGACCATTAGGGGCTCCCCTAGCTCCGAAACGGCTATTTTCATACCCTTTGGCCACCGCGCGTGCGCAGAATGCCGATATTTCAACCCCATACCCAGCCCATTAAATGCCCCTTCATGAATGCTTAACATTCATACCTCATATGACCCCATTGGACCATTAGGGGCTCCCCTAGCTCCAAAACATCTATTTCCATACACTTCGGCCACCGCGCATGCGCAGAATGCCGCTTTTTCAACCTCACACCCAGTCCATCAGATGCCCCTTCACATAAGCTTCACTTTGATACCTCACTCGACCCCATCGGACCATTAGGGGCTCCCCTACATCCCAACACGTCTATTTCCATACCCTTGGGCCACCGCGCATGCGCAGAATGCCGATAGTTCAATCCCACACCCAGCCCATTAGATGCCCCTTCACGAATGCTTCACTTTGATACCAATCGGACCATTTTATCTAGGGACTAGGGACTACTTTTCCTCCGCGGAAGCTTTTTCCCGCGACCGAATCACCGCCAGACATGACCGCATCACCGCGGATGAATACATCTTTGACCTGGGTCACGTGATATGCAAATTTGGAACTCTCCTGTGCTGGAGGTAGCTTTTTGGTCTTTCTGCCGGAACTATACTGCACTTGACCTTTCCTCCACACTTCCGCCACAAATCTGCGCAGAAACACCTGCGCACTCGTCAAAAGGGGGTCTGTAATCACCTTTATATACTACTAACCTATTTCTATCAGTTTAAGCTTAACTGGATTGCAATTTCGGTCACAATGTGCGGCGCGGATGTCGGAGTACCAGCTCAGGGCTGAGACCGCACTCATCTCGGGACGCTATAAAACTCCACGGCGAGGCAGTCTGTGTTCGCTTGTGAGCACCAAAACCACCGACGTTATTATTGACGGTCTACGCCAAGTCAAATTTTCCACGTTGTATTTCATTCACTCGTCGACCATGGATCCTGTCATACCTGCTTTTATCCGTCTCACCACGTAGGTTGTGCTTCATGCCTATGATGATGAGTCCAATATCGCTACTTAGACAAATACTAAGCTTCTCCTTTCGAGCTTGTAAAGTTCCGGAATTTCTTTACACACATCACCGGCCGCTTCGTCTCAGCACCGAATAAAACAATTTAGCATGCGATTGGATTTGGCTAAATTAGTTTATTGTGTGTAGGGCTCATTAGCCTGCGTTAGACTGATATAAGTCTGGCCCTATAACAGTATATGCTGATCAAAAAGCGTTCTGGGTTATCAGGGTAAAATAATAGCATCGGGTAGGATTAATTCATCAGATGTATAGCTGGACACATTTTTATGGCAAGCCAAAGTGCTTTTTATTCCGAATTTCCGATATCGGGAATTCAATTCCCGATATCGGAAATTCTAATTTCCGATATCGGAAATTGCAATTCCCGATATCGGAAATAGAATTTCCGATATCGGGAATTAGAATTTCCGATATCGGAAATTCAGTGACAATTTTCGATGTCGGAAATAGAATTTCCCATATCGGGAATTCAATTTTCGATATCGGGAATTCAATTTCCGATATCGGGAATTCAATTTCCGTTATCGGAAATAGAATTTCCCATATCGGAAATTGTCACCGAATTTCCGATATCGGAAATGAAAGCCTGAAAACTTTACAAAACCTAGGGGTGCATTCCACACCGAAATCTGAATCTGAATCTGAAACCTAAATGATGTGCGGCTAAAAACAGGCATGGGTTCGGATCTTCGACCATAAATAGATGTAAAATCTTTAACAAAAACCTTGTAAACGTATATATTTTCTAAATGGGCACACTCGTGCCATTATTTCAGGGGACTTGTGAGCTATTGAAATTGAAAAGGAAAGACGTGCAATCCTCCTTAGCCCTTCTTCAACTTTTCTGAAAAACATGAACTGATTTTCTTTTTATGTATGTTAAAGTGTTTCCCGTCCAAAGGACAATTTAATATGGCGAAAAAAATAGGAGGTCGTTTTTTGTAAAATTTTATCGCCATAGAGGAATCATGATTTTCGCTTCCAGAAAAAGTGCGGATTTTGGTCCTCCAGATATTCAATTCCGGACACGATTAACTCTGTAGTGGCGAGTGGGTGCGATCAACAAGCAATTGTTATATCCTCGTTTGGAGAAATGGTGACGTTCAGCAGGGTGGTACTATAGATATCAGTTAGTAGAAAGGTAAGAAGAATTACCTTGCTGTCAAAATCGGGCGATCTTCCTTATTATAAAATTAGGGAGGGACCACTTTGTACGAAACCGTGGCAAGTGTGGAGTGCACCCTAGAGTTGCAATTCCCGATATCGGAAATTCAATGACAATTTCCGATATCGGGAATTGCATTTCCGATATCGGGAATTGAATTTCCGATATCGGGAATTGAATTTCCGATATCGGGAATTGAATTTCCGATATCGGGAATTCTATTTCCGATATCGGGAATTGTCTCCGAATTTCCGATATCGGAAATTGCAATTCCCGATATCGGAAATTCAATTTCCGATATCGAAAATTCTAATTTCCGATATCGGGAATTGCAATTTCCGTTATCGGAAATTGAATTTCCGATATCGAGAATTCAATTTTCGAAGGTCATGAATTTCCGATATCGGAAATTTTAATTCCGATATCGGGAATTCAATTCCCGATATCGGAATTTCTCGAATAAAAAGGACTTTGGCTTGCCATACATTTTGCTTGATTTCTAGCCTTTCATTTTTGTGCAAAATCCGAGATTTAAACGTTTATTTCTCGAAAAGTATCCATGCCACACTTTTGAAATTTGGCATGCTTGTTACTTATCAGGTGATCTAGTAAACTGTATCTCACTTTTTGTAAGTTCGGATTAATTTTTTAATTATTCAACTTTTAAGACAAACGACAGTAAAAAAGTACGTTTTTTTTCAATATATATTAGTAAAATAATTGTAAAAACAAAACCAGGCAAAAATTTTAAAAAATGAGATAAGCTTTACTAGTTTGAATTGTCTCCTATCAAGGTATACCATCAAAGTTAAAACAAGACCAACAGTTTTCATGAAATTTCAATTGAAAAATGGACGCTATTGTTTTCATTTTAATTTTTTAAAATTGAAATATTTTCTACACAGTAGCAGCGTCGGTTATACAAATCATATGGTTGGAATCCCTACGATGTAAGCTTTCATAAAATATATATAGTTTATTATGGTTATCTTGTATATTTACTGATACAGACGACAAATTGTCATGGGGGTGCAAAAACTGCCTCTAAGGGGATAGCTATCCTTAAACATCTGCCTTGCACAATCAGAGTGACCCTTGCTATTCCGTATTGTTAGCGTTAAGGTTAAAGTTTGACCCCATCAACCAACTCTTTAGGACTAGAGAAGTCCTGACACTTACGAACTTGATGAGAGTTTTCTGTGGAGTCAGCAATCGAGAGAACTTACGAACTTGATGAGAGTTTTCTGTGGAGTCAGCAATCGAGAGAACGCTGTTTGAGAGCAATAGTTTGATAGTTTAGGTTTCAAACATATAGCATGCATCTATAGAGGGATGGGGGTTGTAACGATAATGTACATTCGAGGGTTAAGGGGCTGATATACAGACAATTATTCGAAAGTCGTGTAATAAGAAAAACTCTGTTATTGGGTGTATTTTGTTTAGATATAGTAATTCATATATCAAAATGCTCCTCGTCCCATGTGTAATCCCACTATATCAAGTCAGACATACAAGTATATATGCATAAGTGAAAAATATACAGAAACACTTGTTCTTGGGACTGCCAGCAGGAAGAAGTCCACAAAGGAAAAACGCACAACACTGAAAAGTACTTAAAATTAACCTATATTGTCTCTGCATCAACAAATAGAATGTGGTATTGAGAACACACCATAGCTTACCAAATCACAGCTTTTCTCGGCGGCAAAATGTCGGGTACAGATGATTGGGACAGGCCCGCAAAACAAGAGATTTGTGGGGCCAGGAGCAGGGCAAACAGGGAATCTTTATAACCCCATGCTTTATATAAATATATATGTTTATTTATATAAAGCATGGGTTATATATAGAGACCCCATATCACCACCCTAATACCACCCCTCTCCTCGCCCCCCACCCCAAATCTCTTGATTTGCGGGCCTGTGTACGATTGGAAACGTTCAAATGCAGGGTAAAGTTGGGGTCTTCCGCTCACATGATTATGAACAGGTTCAGTGACGTCATCATGATCAGGGTCAAACAGGTGCAAATAGTGTCAAAGAGGTGCAAACACGATCAACGAGGTGCAAACAGGGTCAGAGAGGTGCAAACAGGATCAACGAGGTGCAAATAGGGTCAAAGAGGTGCGAACAGGAACAACGAGGTGCAAATAGTGCCAAAGAGGTGCAAAAGGGTCAAATAGGTGCAGACAGGATCAACGAGGTGCAAACAGGGTCAAAGATGTGCAAACAGGATCAACGAGATGCAAATTGTGTCAATGATGTGTAAACAGGGTCAAAGAGGTGCAAACAGGATCAACAAGGTGCACATATGGTCAAGGATGGGCAAGCAGGATCAACCAGGTGCAGGAAGGATCAAAGAGGTGCAAACACTATCAAAATGGTCACATAGGTATACAGTAAAAGTGGCGCAAACAGGGTTAAAGATTTCCAGACAGGATCAGCGAGGTGCAAATAGTGTCAAAGAAGTGCAAACAGGGTCAAAGTATTACAAACAAAGTCAAACAGGGTGAAAGAAGTGCAGGATCAGGTTCACGACCGGGGTGTAGGAGAAGTTGTACACTCAATTTATGTTCAAAGGCTCGACTAATCAGAATCAAGAATGCGATCGCCATGTTTGATGGCGTAACTATAATTTGTAAAACATCGTCGATCATGTTTGATCAAGTGAAAGTCTGACCTTTAAAGGGAAGGATTAAGATAACCATTCCATTCCAATCAACATACCAGTAGAGATGTATACTATACAACCACGTGTTTACATGGATGATATTGTGAGGATAAGTATAAGGGGTGGTAACTCAATTTCGATTTTGAAGACTACAACGTGCATGCCCGAATTTGTTAAAGATCCAACAATTCTATACCTCCAAAATTAATATAAAGTGAACGATTCTATTAATAGTAAACAGCATGGAGAAAAGAATGTAAACTCATTTTATATTAAAATACATGTTGTAATAATAAAAGATATACATTACATTTCAACACATCATTGTTAATATATGACACAATTTCCTCATATATATATATATTTCAAATTCTTTTGAAGATTAACAATTTACTTTTACTTATTTTTTAAAGAAAAATATTCTTTCACATATCTTAATCATCACTGTCCAAACCGTACACCCCACCTCTCAATTTCTCAAATAATTACTTTCTCTGTACGATACCCCGTTTGATAGCTTTCTCGTAGTTAATATTGTTTACACATTGAAGTTGGCTGGCTGACTTCAAAATTTCTTTAAACATATTAGCATTTTTCATCAATGACAATTGATCACGTAATTATAAATCTTTTGACGTAGTATCTTTTCCACTGCTGGAATATAGTCTATCTTTGTCATTTCACCTGATTCATCTTCATCCTAATGCTGTCTTACTTACTTCTGATTCCCCTCATCGATATCTTCACCATATTCCCCCTTTCTGGCATCGGAAAACAAATCTCTACAGAGATCATCTCTGATACATCACTTAGTATAATTAGGCTTATCTATCTGTCTAGGATGTATGCGTTCTTCATAATCCTCTAATCATCTGAAGAGCATCTTTTTTTTACGTCCACCCTTTCCATTCATATTCATAATCTAACCCAGTGCTTGTTAAGGGTTCATCCCGTCTGAATTCACGAGCGATGGGTGAAGCGAATGGACTAAGTGTAAGACGGATGAACATATTTCTATCAGTTTAAGCTTAACTGGATTGCAATTTCGGTCACAATGTGCGGCGCGGATGTCGGAGTACCTGCTCAGGGCTGAGACCGCACTCATCTCGGGACGCTATAAAACTCCACGGCGAGGCAGTCTGTGTTCGCTTGTGAGCACCAAAACCACCGACGTTATTATTGACGGTCTACGCCAAGTCAAATTTTCCACGGTGTATTTCATTCACTCGTCGACCATGGATCCTGTCATACGTGCTTTTATCCGTCTCACCACTTAGGTTGTGCTTCATGCCTATGATGATGAGTCCAATATTAGTAGTATATAGCCGTGATTTCGACGCAATGGCGCCTCACTGCGCATGCGCGAGAATAAAAAATGGGGCGGTATTGGGGCGGTGTGCGCAGGAGTGTTGTGCGCAGGTATCACGTCCCTTCCGGTCTGGGTGAATGGGGCGTGACCTTGGGAGCATGTATTTCTCCGCGGTGATGCGGTCTGGCGGTGATGCGGTCTGCCTCCGCGGACCGAAAGTAGTCCCAAAACCGTGGGTTTTCGTGAGAGTGTTCGGCAATCTGTAGGAACCGCTAGTGGACCGATTGGGTCGAGTGAGGTATAAAAGTGAAGCATTCGTGAAGGGGCATCTGACTGGCTGGGTGTGGGGTTGAAATATCGTCATTCTGCGCATGCACGGTGGACAAAGGGTATGGAAAAAGACGTTTTGGGGCCTAGGTGGGCCACTAGTGGCCCTATGGAGTCGTATGAGGTATCAATGTGAAGCATTCGTGAGGAAGCATCCACCTGGACTAGTGTTTCGCCCGTTGTCAACATTCTGCGCATGCGCAGACAGGGAATTGTGGGAAAAGGGTATGGAAATAGACGTGTTGGGATCTAGGGGAGCCCCTAATGGGCCGATGGTGTCGTATAAGGTCTTATTTTGAAGCTCTCGTGAGGGAGCATGCGCCTGGACTAGTGTGTCGTTCGTGTTCAACATTCTGCGCATGCGCAGAACAGAGGGCTTGTACATTGAAAGAACTTAAGCCCAGAACGGGGCTTGTACATTGAAATGATG
>JAVTVY010029652.1:0-12410 GCA_036873755.1 Hanleya hanleyi | reverse complement strand
TTAAGGTGTGTATACTTTGAGTTTCAACACAGACTCACTGTTCCAATGTGCAAATTTCACCAAAATCGGGGAAATTAAATGCAAGATTCAAATTGACTTGACGCTTATGAGTTACCATCTCCCACACTTTGGTGAAACATGCACATTGGAACAGTGAGTCTGTGTTGAAACTCAAAGTATACACACCATAAGCTTGAATCAAACATTGGAAAGTGCATACACAGTTTGAAATATATGTATTAAGGCAGTGTGACATCACTGGACCTAAATATGATTGCAACAGACCACCATAGAATACCCTGCTTTATTTGCAGTTTCCTCTGTGTAATAAAATCGTAAAAAATTAAAATAAATATTTTCAAGCACTGTTTGCATTGGTCTTTCATTTCATGGAAACTTTACTTGAGGGTTTACGATCACTTTAAATATCTTATGTATGTAAATGTATTGACAACATATGATGTTGTTGTTGTTTCAGAGAGTCTCCTTCCAAATGTCATGCCGAGGTGAGTTCATTAACATTGCGGTGGTAACCAGATTGATCTGTCTTCTTACACTTGCTAGTATAGTACAATGATAACACTGAGTACCTGATAGTATGATAATATTCAATGACGCTAAATAAAAATTCCCACCATAAAATCTTGGGGGAGGGGGGTAGAATTTTTTATATGTTGAACAGGAAGTGGTCTGAAATAATGCCAAAAGTATACATATTTGTCATTTTCTTGAGTTTTGTGGGTGAAGGGTGGGGGAGGGGGGATCAAATTCATTAGAAAGATTGACTGATTTTTTGTCAGAATTTGGGGATGATTGAATTTAATTAGGTCATTGAATATTTTGATCATTTACGATATAATTGATTCAAAATGCATTTCTGAATTCTCCATGTGAATGTGTTTTGTGAACAACTATACAACGGGATAATTATAGAAGCTGTTAACATGAAATGTTTTGAAATTTAAAACTTTTGGTAAAAAATAATATTGTAATTGTAATTACCCTATTTCTTCTAATTATTCAGACGGCAAAACTCAAATTCAGGTTACCATGGTTACTGTGGAGAGAAATTCTGCTAACATTCTACAAATTTCACCAGCTATCTTTGCAGTTCTTGGGATAAATAACCTGTCCATGCCACAGTATGTTGCCTCAGTTGACATAAAGATGGATTTTTTCTTCTTCAAATTCTAAAAATGCTGTTCGAAAAATTAGAAGAAATCGGGTATTGTGAAGAATATATATTACTGATAAGTTCATGCCAGAGTCACTATGACTGATCTTGTGGATATCTGACTATAACTGATTGATCTTGTGTGATATTCAGGTTGTGTACCATATAATCCAAGGGTTGGCCTTCCTGGCTATGGCAGTCATGATCATGAGGCTGAAGTTATTCTGGACCCCTCACCTCTGCTTGATGACCTCTCTTCTTGCCTCCAAACATGTATGTACAATACACCTAGTACAGTCTCCCAGTGACTATCTCTCCACTGCAAACGGTACCATCATGGTACCAAAGTGGATTGATGGTGGTTGCATGTCCACTCTGATACCACTATGGTGAAGATGTAGTTAGTTGTATGGTACAATGCTACTTTGCACACAATGTTATCATAAGTAGGTGTGAAAACCAATCAGACAGTGATGATACAAGCAGTGATGGAAATGGGGTTTTACTGAACTAACCTGAAACTACTATCCTTGTACTTTAGGCTGGGATCCAGAGGCGGCCTTGGCCCCAAAAGTTTCGGGGTTGTAGATGGCTGGAGATGCATTCAAGCCAGTTTCTAGCAATTCCTGTAGTTATTCACAATTCAAGCCATGTTGTTTGTGATTTCTGAGAGAAAATAAACATAAGAATTATTTTTTCTGATATAATCTGAAAATGAAGGCCATGTAACAGTCTTCATATGAAGCTGCGATTTTAAATTGACGTCACCCGGAACTAGGAAAGACTTTAAGTCAGAAAAGCACAACATTGAGCATACAATGGGGAATGTTTCATATATGTGCGCATCCCCATTGTATTAGAAAGCAAGTGGTACTCAGTTTTAACAATGGACACCTCATTGTATTGGGCTAATCTGCAAATGGGGCTATAATCCTTAATACAGATCATCAGTTTTGTCAGCCTCATTTCTATGCAGCCCCAGCCATAGCAATATGGCAGGGCTGAGATACTTGAGAATAAGACACAGAAATGTATAAAATATACTTGTCGTTCTTGTCGTGTCATTGTGCACACCCCAGGTCATGGTAAGAAGTTAGGGACCCAGCTCCTCAGACATTTTCTTGTAAGAGGTGACTTACTGGAGCACCCATGGGGCCCAGGGTGTAAAATGGAAAAGGACACTACCTGTGGGTCCCAAATGTTATGATATGACTGAAAGATTGGTGAAAATTATGTTAAATCCCATTAACTTACTTACTGATTCTTCAGTGGTGGAAGATATTTTGTTCATTTACAAAAGTTACAATAAATACATTTAAATTGAACATGCTGTGTGAATCATTCATTTAAGAAGGGACTAAGCTGGGTAATGACGAGCTATTGGTATGTGTAATAGATACATGTATTAGACTGTTATTATTGTATGAACAAGTTATTGCTATATGGTGAAATATTGCTGAATGTGACGTTAATGTTGAGTTTATTATGCCCCCCCCTCTAACTAGAGGGGGGCCATATAGCGATCGCTTTGTCCGTCCGTCTGGCCGTCCGAATTTCTTATCCGCACAATATCTCGGTTACTATTTGATGGACAGGATTGAAACTTGCATGCAATATGGTCAGTGCCTCGTAGATGTGCAGCGTTGAGTTTTTTCCGAGTTCCGGTATAATTTTCAAGAGTTATGGCCTTTTTTCTGAAATCTCTGTGAATGGGACTTGTCCGGGCTGGATCTCGGTTAATATTGTATGGACAATTATGAAATTTGCAGGATATGTTGTTAGTGCTCTGTAGTTGTGCAGCGTGAAGTTTCTCCGCGTTTCGCATATATTTTCAAGAGTTATGGCCCTTTTTTCTTCAATTTTTTGTGAATTGGGACTTGTCCTGGCTGGATCTCGGTTAATATTGTATGGACAATTATGAAATTTGCAGGATATGTGGTCAATGCCCTGTAGTTGTGCAGCGTGAAGTTTCTCCACATTTCGCATATGTTTTCAAGAGTTGTGGCCCTTTTTTCTTCAAATCTTTGTGAATTGAGACTTGTACGGCTGGATCTCAGTTAATATTGTATGGACAAGTATGAAATTTGCATGATATGTGGTCAGTGACCCATTGGTGTGCAGCGTGAAGTTTCTCTGCTTTCGGTTATATTTTCAAGAGTTATGGCCCTTGGTTTATCAAACCTAAGTGAATGAGATATATTTATTTGTCCAGGCTGGATCTCAGTCCATAACCGATGTGGACCAGGAAAATGGCTATATTATATGTTATTCTACATTCCAAAGCAGACAACATAGGTCCTGAAGTGTGAAATTGCCCCAAAAAGAGTGAATTGGGTGCAAAATTCAAAGTTCACTGATCGCTTCATAATTTCACCACAACATACTCTCAAGGAATGTAGGTCTCATAACCAGGTCACATTTTCGGATTTGGCGAAAGCCCTGGTGGCCATCTTGCATCGAAACATCGTATTATCACTTGTTGGTTGATACTTGGAATATGTATTATGTGAGGCATGGCAAAAAAAGTGACTGAAACAGAATTTGTATAATTATCCAAATTAGGCCTCCATCAACCAATAAACAACAGAACAATGGTGGGGCAGTGTCGGATTAAAGCGGAAGTGGGGGCATACAATTCCTGTGTTGAACAGTTCTGAATGAGGTCAGTTATTTATTAAAATTCTGTTTCAGTTTTTTGGTTGGATTGGAGGTAAGGAACGTCATTTCACAGTTCTCGCCATTGTTCTAGCAGCCATGAGCTATCAAGGACTGACCAATGTCACCCACCAGTGGAGAATCCAGGGAGAGTTCAGTAATTACCCTATGGAGGAAATGGTGGAGTGGGTCAAAGCCAAAACACCACACAGTACGTACATGTATTCTCTTCATGCAACATTGGTGGTTACTGCTTTCTACACAAATGTTAATGGAAATTCAGTCAGAAGTGATAGGCAAGAGGTATTTTACCAGAGAGAGGGACTTGATAAGGGATATCAGTTGGACCACTGTCTCGTATTATATTATTATTTTGCTTGGCAGGAAATCTCCACCAGGATATTTCTAACTTGGACTTGCTCAAAGTCTTATTCACTCTGGTGAACTTCATAAACATGGATTCTGATTTATTTGTTCAGCCCTGACAAAAATGAAAAGGCTCAAGTTTTACATGAGTAGTGTGACTAATGTCACAGGACCTACGAAATAGGCTGAGGAAGATGACTTGGGGGTCCAAGGGTAATGTTATAGGTCAGCGAGATGACTTGCGTGTCCGAGCATAATGTTATAGCTCACCTATTAAGTAGGTCAAATTTTCATCAAAAGTAGGTCAGCTCAGAACTTGCTGGTAGCATCTCCTAATGCACGTTCATGCCAGAAATCAAGGTTCTAATGTCAACGGTTCTCCTTATTTTGCCGACGAAAGGCTTCGGATGGACTCACTCACTGGCTACCGGACAATTTGCAAATGAGAGCCTACTTCATAGGAACAAGTCTCTAAAGTGTTTCAGGGTTTCATAGAAGTCCAAATTTTTGCCACCGGATACTGAAAATTCAGTATTTTTTTCACCTGTATTGAGTATTTTTACGTTTTTGTCGCTGACCGACAGACTTGTATTGAGTTTATTTGTAATTTTGCAACCACCATAAGGAATGTATAAAAATTGTCCATATGATAAGCAATGGAGCCTGTCAATACCGCTGTGTATTTGAATTGTGAAAATAAACAAACCGATAATTTAATATGTTCATTTTTATGCTATTGATTGACCACGATCTTGCAATATATTTTCAGCACATTAATGTCAGATTGTGGATGTCAACAAAAAATACTCCAGTCACAGTGCAACATTTAACACACAAATACAGAAAATTACCAGTCTATAAAAAAAACTTTAATATCTAAGACTTGCTGAAAAACATCCCTCCATTGTCATCAAATTATTTTTCAGGCCACTATTTGAAATCAGTAAACCAGTATAAATAATAATTTCCCTGAGAATTAGCCCCTGTGACATTTACTGAAATTATGAATGAAAGCTTCGAGTTGAAGTGAACAGAGTGGTTTCACAAACCGACTGTTAATATGAGTTTATCTCTTGGATTTTATTCACTCCATTTATGATTCCTGAATTGACAGTTTGTCCATTTTAGTTTTATAATCTCGCAGCCAAAATTACTCCGATTAATTTATTACAACTCCGTTCACGGAACTTTACAACAACAACAGCGCGTGTGTTGGTGTGACACGTGCGTTGGTGCGAGAAAATAACGGTTAACTTGCCTAAATCCTTCCTACATTTTCGAGAATATACAGCAGGATTAAGCTATTAATGTTGGTAATATCTCATATATAAAGATCTATCATTCTCCCTTGGCAAACTTTTAGAAGTTACTTTCACTCAACGACGAATTTGGAAATTATGCAGTGCGCGAGCAGTGAGGGAAGATCTTGTGATCCGATCTTGTGCCGGAGGTCGACAACCGATATATTCCTCGGACTACTTGCGATACTGCTGCTTCATGTACTTCCCGTTTCGATAATGGTGTGATGCATCGGAACTGCGGGGGTAGATGGAAAAAAAGATAATCTGCACTGTCTGAGCGGAGGTCGACGTGCAATATTTTCGGGCCGATATTTCCTGACTATCACCGAGAAATTGTCACTACTAGCTGTATAGACTTGGACGACTCTCACGTTGCAGCGTGGGTATTCCGAGGAATATTTCAGAATCGATTCACTGACGAACGTGAAGTCGGAAACGGAAATGTCCGAAGACTGATTTTCGGCTGAATTTGGAAATCCCCTTTTGGCGCGAGTCGACGTCTGTTTTTTCGCCATTCTTTGCTTGAATTACGTGTTCTAGCTTTTACCGGAATTGAGTTTTCAATTCCAAAATTGAATATTTCCCTTAGTAAACATATAAACTTCAGTTTTTTACGGCATGAACTGAGTTTTTAGCTCAATTTTGCCACCGAATACCGGTGGCAAAACACGACGTGTATGAAACCCTGGTGTTTATACTACAATTGGGGGAATTTACCCATTATCCGATCAGAATCTGTGATTGCCACTTGGTCTGTCAATTTTGGTCCTGTTAACCAATTAACTGACAGAACTAGAACTTCTGTTTATATTGTGCAATTTTCCCTTCATCTATTCAAATTTGGCTTAAGTCTAGCTGGGAGAGAGTCCTGACAAGGCTGACATTCTCTGAACACCGGCTTCATTAGTCTGTTCTCGCAGTACAGGACTGGTTACCATGGTTACATTGGCATGAAACGGATGCCTTCTTTCACCTGTTTGGAAATCGGAAATAGGGAAAAATATATTGGAATGTCTTTCTTTTGTCTTTGAGTATCAATGTCTAACTTTTGCTATCCTCCTTACAGATGCTGTGTTTGCTGGCCCCATGCCGACCATGGCAACAATAAAACTCTGCACAAATCGTCCAATAGTGAACCACCCTCATTATGAAGATGCTGGTCTAAGGTGGGTACTACCCCATTAATTCGCATACCTCTTCGGACTATTCAATACATTTAACTCTGTGATTTAATCTTCACTCTTCATTATAGCTTGAAGTGTTCAACTCTGCAGATGACGTCTATAAAATCCGAGATAAATCTTGCAATTTGAGCAAACCTCTATATCCTGTTTACGATATTCTTGGTTGTAATTTGGAATGACCCCTGTGTTACACATGAGTAGTGTGACTAACGTCACAGGCCCTACAAAGTAGGGTTTGATATGATTTAAGTGCGTGCCTTGACCTAAGACTGACCATTCCCATGGTTGTAGGAGACATTGAGACATGTTTTTGCTAATTTCGAGGTTTCTAGGTCACCTAATTAGGTCAGAAATTGGGTCCGAAAGTAGGTCACATTGACCCAATTAGGTCAGGTCACACAGACTTTGACCTAATTAAGTGCATTTCCATGGTCTTGGGGGGCATTAGGACATGTTTTTACCAATTTCGAGGTTTATAGGTCACCTGAGTAGGTCAAATTTTCAAGCTGAGAACTTGCTGGTAACAGTCCCCTAATGCATGTTCATGCCAAGAATCAAGGTTCTAATGTCAACGGTTATCCTTATTTTGCCGGAGAAAGGATTTGAATGGACTCAATCATTACCAGACAATTTGCAAATGAGAGCCTACTTCATAGGAATAACAAGATTATGTGGAGAATACATTCAAAGTGTGATCTCTCTCATTATTCAAACGTGTTGACCCCTGTACATTTCAGAGAGAGGACCAAGAAGGTTTATGCCATGTACAGTAGAAAACCTCTTGTGGAGATCAAACAGAACCTTGTAGACCTTCAGGTAGATTACGCAATCTTAGAAGAGTCCTGGTGCATCCGACGAACAAGGTGGGTATTATCATGGGTCAGGTTGTTGGATCTATGATAGTCATAAATGTGTTGCATTCTATTATCCTTCTAGTTAAAGGAGAGAGAGAGAGAGAGGATTAAGGTTTAACGTCGCGTTCAGCAATATTTCAGCTATGTAGCGACGATTCTGGTTAAAGGAACGACCAATATGCTTACCTATGCTGATGTTATCACCAGATAAATATATTTCCCCAAATTGAAGCATATGCAGAAATGAAATTCCAATTCTCCCTAATGGGTGAGCAGCATGAGTTTTGCACCATGTCTGTTCCCTCTAAGTGATGACTGTACATGGATAGTTGCACATATCCAGCTACTCATATTTTAGTTATATCATTGCTATATGGCGAAAATACAGCTGAACGTGACATTAAACCCTGACCCACTCACTCAATGAAATTTCATCACAGCTGCACACTGATACTCCACCTTTGCCATCACCTTAAAGGTGAACCCAAATGGAAAATTAAAACTTGTGATAGAGAGATATTTTGTTGCTATAGTTTTTCTGAAAATTTAAAAATTTATTCCATGAAAATATTCCTTCTGATTGCTGAGATATTGTACTTCGAAGAATTTTTGGGTCTGGTACAAATTTGATATGCAAATGAGCTATGAGGATAAACTAGAGATAAATAGATGGACAAGTAAGGTAAGATAAATAGGATTCTGATTCTTTGATGTCATCACTTAATGACATCAGAAGTTCTCATTTGCATAAATTCCCTGAATATCAGATTTATAATTCAAACCCTAATATCTAGCAACCGTTTGGAGTATTTACATGTTGTAAGTGATATCTTACCCAGAATTTTGAGTACTTTCTTGTCCTACAAGTGACCATTTGCGTTCCCCTTTGATGTGGGAAACGGCCATTGTTAACATTGAAGATGTATCCAAAACCTTGACCAGACCTGCACTGATTGCCCTGGGAATTTCAATCAAGTAGGCCCTCCAGCTTAGAGCAGCATGGTTTGTACCATGTTTGTCTGGCTCAGGAGGTAAATTAAAGTGCCAAACAAATTAGGCTCTCTGACGATCCATTGTGATCACCAGTGTCTGTAGAGCCTAATTTTCAAAATTCAATTTTTTTTTAGTTTTGGTTAGGTTTTTGTTAGGATCAGGGTTTTGTTAGGGTATGTTTGTTTGGGTCATCGTCGCCGTGTGACCATTAAGGTTAGGTGCGACGTTAAACTTCATACAACCAACCAACCAATCAGGTAGTGTGTGTGCATCTTTGTGTGTTTGTTTCTGTACTTGCTTTGAACAACTTGCTCAGCTCCCCTTGTTCAATAAGTTATCTCTGTTTGTATTTCAGACCTGGTTGTGCCATGCCGGAAATCTGGGACATAGAGGACGAAGCAAACCGAGGAAAAACCCCAGCTTGTACTCTATTAAAGAAGGACCCAACACCTTACTTCAAGAGAGTCTTTAAAAATAAGGTCTACCAAGTTCTTCAGGTTATCAAATGATTGAACCTGCCCCCAGTTAGATTTTTAAAATGATGGAATGAACTCATCCGGAGTTTGGATTTGAGGTGTGGTATGCATGTTAAAGCATGACCATCCGCCATGAATTGTCATTGACACCCCCCAAATATATTCAGTTATGTCAACAAATGCTGCATTATCATCACATATGGTTCAGGGCTATTCCATTTAAAAAGGTATGGGAGGGGCGGAAGGCAGCTTTGAATTACACCCCACCACCCATAGAAATTTTGTCTGCCTTCCCAATGTTATAACATGGATTGAAGGGAATTTCCTCATATGACCCATAGAATAATATATTGAGTGCCTTCCTCCCCTCCCATACCTTTGTAAATGGAACAGCCCTCAGCCCCCAACCCCCCATCTCCCTTCCCGTCTGGCATGCAATGACTGGAAAGTTATTAAGCCCCCTCTATTCAATAGAACGGGAATGTTGCTTCTGTCATATCCATCTGTCCTGATCTTGTGAGCAGAATACAGCCTAAAATATTTAAGCTATGGTGGATCTGAAATTTTGTAGGGATGGTCTTACCTGTGATTTGATGATCCGATCAACTAATGTTTATAGATTGATTTCTGGCGTAATTACCAGGAGTTGGACGACACATGTATTTACGCAAATTTGTGTGTGAGAGGAATGGTTGCCGAGGTGGGGGTACTTGTGTTCAATAAGCTTGAGCTGTTTGCGCAGTTTTTCTGGTACATGACAGACTACAAATCGAAGCTAGAGTAAACTGTTGAATCTGTTCGCTTCTACCATACCCATGTATCTCAGAACTTGCATAAATGCAGTGGATTCTATATTAAACCAAGGTTTGATTTTCCATGGGAGTCCCGATTCCAGGTGACGAAAAGCAAGGCCTGAAATCTACTGATGCTGTCCACAGGCCTAAATCAAAATGATACAGCTCTTGATGTTGTGGTGTAGTGACGGTAAAGACATGTGAGGAGGATGGTTAAAGACCCATTTTGGACCAGAATATAGGTTAGCAGGTGGGAAAATCTTTCTTTGCAATCTACAAGGCTTGTTGAATATATTTGGGGTTTCTCAATCTCAGACCATGATATGACACTGATACAATCATACAAAAATGACTATAAATTACTTACAGTGTTGGACCTTGTGACAAAGTTTTATTTTAAATTACTCAAATTAAATATTTTTATTAAGACACTAAAAAATATTAGTCATGAGGTAAACACAGCGTAAGTAATTATCAGTCGGCGAAGTGGGCCCAACTCAACCTTGCTGCCCCAAAACAAACTTCCATGTATGTCATTGGTCGCTGTATTTTCTGATGTAAACATGCATTGCATCATGAGTTGTTTTGGAGCAGCAAGGTTTAATTGGGCTGTAAAGGGTCATCTTTTTGTGTGTGTGTACAACTAATGAAATATGCCATCAACCAAATAATGATCATTCCATTTGCTGTTTTGAGATGGAGAAGAGGGGTTTGGGGGGGGGGGACAGTTTACTCATTTCTGTGGTCGAGTCTTACAAAGCTTGACTCATTGTCTTTGTTGTTTAATTCTACTTGTCAGTAAATGGTTTTACAAGGGTACTTGTGTAATATTTGTGGGTATTCATAATTTGTTGATTTGTTCAAATTTGCAAACTTGGCATGGATTTTTTTGCTATTTATTTTACAAAGTATATAAAACGTCAGGTGTCACATCGCTGCTACTGCCAAAGATATCAAGTTGAGAACTGCTGTTTTAACATGCTTATAACAGGTATATAATTGCCTATATTTTCACAAGGCCTTGATCCGTCAAGTATGACATTCTATATTTACTGAAGGATATGATATATGATACACTGTAATCACTCTAATAATTCAATCACAGGAAGTGAAATTTCCCTCCATGAAATCTGAGGGGGATCAAATTTATCAGAACATCATGTTGACAAAATAGTTCAACACCCATTACGGTAATTCCCCTAATAATTCAATCACAGGAAGTTCACTTTTCAAATCTATTATTCAAACACTGAGAAAAAGTAGCATTCCCATTCTTCGTTCAAAAAGAAGAAAAACCATAGAAAGATAAAATGTGACACTTTGTAGCTGGTGCCATGAAGAATATTTCCAGATATGAGGCATTTTTGTTGCATTTCCGGTGATCGAATTATTAGGGGAATTACTGTACACTTCAAAATGAATTCCATTGATGTTGAATATCTGTTGCATATGTTTAACATGTTTAATGTGATTGTAATATTATAGTTCAGCCCTGGCATGAGAATTTTCTGCAGGTTTGCCACAGTGATGAAACAACCTGAGTAGTCATGAATTCATTTTCTCAAGCAATAGTCTGGAAACAGTCATGAATTTTCTCCCCTATTCATTCTCCTGACATGGTTTGTTTTCAGACAGATGCTAATTTTTTTCTGCCTTTTGCCAAGTTGATTTCACATATTTCTTTAACGATTGCATAAGATGAAAGTCATGAAAATGGTCTCATTTAGTCATGAAAAGTCAAGAAGATCTGTATCCGTTTGCTGTGACAGCCCAGCCTGTCTCTGTAACTGTTGATCTTCAGTTTTCCCTACCATTTTAGTGTAATAATAATTCTTCTCTTCTGCATCGAAGCATAAATTTCCCCATGATGTGGTTCATAAATATTCTCATGCTGTTCATGAATAATATTCTCGTGCTGTTCATGAATAATATTCTCATGCTGTTTTTTGAAAAAGTATATCCCTGCTATTACTCATGAAGAAATTCTCTTTACTCTCATGTATGAATATTCATATATATATTCATAATTGTAGTCTCAGGCTGTTCTTGAATATTCTCATTCTGTAATTCATGAATATTCTCTGGCTGTTATTCATATATAATCCTTCTTCTCTGGCGGTTGACATATTAAATATTATTTATGAATATTTTCATGCTCTGTTTCATGAGATTTTCCATGCTCTTTGTGGGCATTCTCATGCTGTGTAATATTAAAGAATATTCTCATGCTGTTCGTTTATTCTCATATCATCTATGAATATTCTCATATCATCTATGAATTTTCTCATGCTGTTGACACATTGTATACTTTCCATGCTCGTGCTGTTCACACATCGCATACTTCAAATGAATATTCTTATGGAGTTGACACATTGCATATTTTTCTTGAATATTCTCTTGGAGTTGACAAATTGCATTTTCTTCATTAATATTCTCAAGCTGTTGACACATTGCATATTTTCCATAAATATTCTCAAGCTGTTGACACATTGCATATTTCCCATAAATATTCTCATGCTGTTGGCAGATTGCATATTTTCCATAAATATTCTCAAGCTGTTGGCAGATTGCATATTTTCCATAAATATTCTCAAGCTGTTGACACATTGCATA